>CM036536.1:21261436-21333936 GCA_020745685.1 Tautogolabrus adspersus
TGATGATATTCACTTTGTTAAGACTCAGTTAGTGTGGGTGAACGTGACACTGAGAGAAGATGTTATCTCTTTAATTGATGGAAAATGAATCTATTTCTATTTGATTAAGTTGTGCAAAGACACAGCAATCCGCATGTGTGTAAACAGTATGTGCTTCAATAATGAACACACACACACACACACACACACACACACACACACACAGCTGTACATGGAGCTGAGCCCTACTTTGATTGGTTACAATCGGCACCTCGTGATTGGCTCATCTGTGACGAGATAGGTTAGAAGAAGTGTGTCTCGGGGTTGTGTGTGTGTGTCGCTCTGACAGAAGCATCAATCAATGTAATGACCTTGATCGTCCTCTGTGTTTCTGTCTCAGCGTCCTCAGCTCAGATGGGTCTGATCGAGACGACTCGGGGGCTGCTGCCGGGGGCAGGTGAGACCAGCTGGTCACACACACACCTGCAGAGTACAAAATGAGGAAGAGGAAAGGTGAAGGAGCTGTGAGAGGTTAAGAAGAATACATACTTTATTAATCCCGTGAGGGGAAATTCAGTTTTACACTCTTTTGTTGAACATGCTTCTTACACACACAGGCTGAAATACACACACGCACAAACAGGATCCTACGCACATGTACTAATGGAGCTGTCAGAGTGAGGGGGCTGCCCACAGCTCCTGGGCTGGGGGGGTGTCTTGCTCAAGGGCACCTCACAGTGCTCAGGAAGTGAAATAGCACTTCTCCAGCTACCAGGCCAATTTCCAGACTTGGTCTGCAATGGGATTTGAACCAGCGACCCTCTGGTTCTCAACCTAAGTCCCTACAGACTGAGCTACTCTTGCCCCCTAACCTTCACCTGGTTTGTCTTGCAGGGGGCAGTCAGCGTCTACCCAGGACGGTCGGCATCCCTCTGGCCAAAGAGCTCATCTTCACAGGTGGAGACAGAAATATTACTGAAAAGCCACTAAAACACTACTGAAACATAATTGAAACACAACTGAAACAATACTGAAACATTTCTGAAACATTACGGAAACAATACTGAAACAATACTAAAACATGACTGAAATATTATTGAAACTTTACTCAAACATTACCGAAATATTCCCCCCACCCACTCTCTCTCTCGGGATCAGGAAGGTGTGTGGATGGGATCTCAGCCCTTCAGATGGGTCTTGTGAACAGATCAGTGGATCAGAATCAGACAGGAGATGCTGCCTACAGAGAAGCTCTGAGCCTGGCCAGAGAGATCCTCCCCCAGGTCATTCAGACACACACGCACACACACACACACACACACACACACACACACACACACACACGCACAGCTTCAGGTTCAAAAGATCGAATCAAGTTGAGAAAACACACCAACAAGGCCCTAGACTGTATAACACATATACGTAGTCTCACTGATGCCACCCATTGGTTTCTTAAGAGGAGGTATGAAGCCCCGTGTGTGTGTGTTTCTCTCTCTCCAGGCCCCTCTGGCGGTGGGACTGGCTAAAGAGGCTATAAACAGAGGGATGGAGGTACGTCGTGACTAACTTGTACTTCTTATTTCTGTTTCTCAGTCATGTGACCGTCTCTGTGTCTAACAGGTAAACATGAGTTCAGCCATGGCCATCGAGAGGATGTGTTACGCTCAGGTGAGACAGCACAACTTTAAAGTTCCTTTAAATCAAAATCAGAAAGTGGTGTCTAAACACAGTAAATATTGGAAAAAAGTTCCTGTATGGGCTGGATGACACACTGGCGCTCATTAGCATAACCCTGTCCGCTATAGCTAAATAACAATATAAAGAAATAAGCAGCTTGATCACAAGTTACTAAACGTTTGCAGCTTTGTTAGCTCGCTCTGCCTTGATATAAGAGCATTCCCCCACATACCTCAAGTACTCAGCTGACACAGCCATCCTAGCCATGCTCACTGACAAAAACTCCCGGACTATCACAACACTATTGCAAACTTCACTCAGTGGTGTGAGGAGAACCATCTCCATCTTAATGTCCCTAAGACAAAATAATTCAAAATAAGTCCCGCCTCACCTCAGCGCCCCCTTCTCATTAATACCCAAACAATGGAAATAGTTGACAGTTTCAAATACCATGGAGTGACACTAGACAACCACCTCAGTTTCAAACAGCAAACCATTGACATCCAAAAAAAGAGCACTCTAAGACCGTCAGCCATCCGCAAACTCAAAGGACTTTATGTTGAGCATGATCCAGCCCATCCTTATGTATTGTTCCACCTGCTTCTTCAACGTGTTCTGTTAAAAACAAGGCCAAACTCGTACGCATCACAACCACAGCCTCCAGAATAATTGGTCTCCCCACACCCAACCTAACAGAACTCAACAGCAGAGCCATCGCAAGCATTGCAACCTCAATAGAACAGGACATACCACATCCACTGAACACCCACCTCACCCCACTTCCTTCAGGACGAAGGTACAGCGCACTGAAGCCTGATCCCTGCTGTTATAGCTGCCCTAAACAAAAGGCCCCACTAATCAGGCCAGAGTGGGAACTCTTGATTGTTGTTGAACTCACTTTGTTGTATAAACTATGTTTTGTGTATGTACTGTTCTTTGGTGGGAATTTCCTGATGGACAGAAACAGGGCTGTGAAAAGGAATTTCCCCATGGGGACAATAAAGTCATGTCAAATTTGTCATGATTTTAAAACATCTTCAAATAAACTAACATTTTTCATGACTGAGATCTGGCCACATTCTTCTGTTTTTATAACTAACATAAAATACATCTTCTTTTTTTTATTGGTTTACACGTCCTAGGTGATCCCAACGCGGGACAGACAGGAGGGGATGGCTGCTTTCATAGAGAAGAGAACCCCACGATACACCGGAGAGTGAACACAAACTCAAACACACACATAGCTCACATTAATGTGGACACATGTTGAAGGCCAGAGTGTTGAGGAGGATGTGTTATTGATCAAACAGCTGTGACGTCATTTTTTGAAAAACTGATGGCCTGAATGTTTTTATACTGTTTTATGTATATGGAGAGCCTAAGGCAAATTTCCACCTCGAGTGGACAATAAAGATTTATTCGATTCTATGATTGTTTACACATGAATCTGATGTTTGTAATAAAAGTTTGCAAACACGTCGTCTCCACTTTATCAGAATGTACATTCTTTATTTCAGGACTTTAACCACACTCTGCATACAATGACACACAGCCTGAAGTAACTGGCTTTCATTATCATCATCACCAGCATCACAAGGGGGGCTCCTCTACATGATCCATCCTATGAAACCGTCTGAAATGTTTACCTGTGATGACATCAGAGCTACTAATCATCTTTGATATCATCTTTATCCCCTAACAGACATGTTACCTGTCTCACCTATTCTTCCTGCTGTCACCATACCAGAGTATTGAACTAAGATATGACTCTAACACAGTAACAAACAGAAGCTTCAGGCATGCAATATTGTCTTTTTTTTAATCATCAAAAATTGCTAACCCCTGCACTGTCTTAACCCAACAACATATGTTTGCAAAAATTCCCTTCTGGAATTTTATGCAAGAGCAATTTAGACAGTGTGCGGTGTTTTTTTGCAGGTTTTTGATGGATTAATTCCTCTCCTACACACCTGTTATATTAATAGATGGTTTTAAACTGTCCGGACTTTCTGATACTAGATCATAAAACAGATTGTATCATTTTAAAACAGGTGATATCAAAAGTATCGAAGTATCAAACATTTTGACAACCTCAGTCTGACGTACGGTCGTGAATATAGGGATGTAGTAAGCGCAGACTAGCTCACTACGCCATACCTGATATTCCAATTAAGAATGTATCCTAGGTGTTTCTGATACAGGTATAGCTCATCAACTACACCCTGCCCTCCTCTGTTCTTTATCAGAAACAATAGAGTTATTTACATGCATCCTAAACAAACACATTATTCACTTTATGTACAGATGACACACATTCTTTAACATGCAGCTACCTACCTACACACACACACTGCTGCCTGTGTATAAGATTTAACACAGCTGACAAACACACACTATGACTCAGTTATAAAGTACATCCATAATGATAAAGACCTCAGCATCATCTGTCTGTATTCAGAACACGTTTACATTTAACCATACAAGCTTTTTTCCTATGACTTAGTTTCATCCTTAATGACAGCTTCTCCTCACAACATGCAGCTCTGTGTGTCTCAGCAGCTCTGTGTGTGTGTCAGCAGCTCTGTGCGAGTTCAATCATAGTCTAGTTTGAACATATTTTCTAATTCAGGACGGAGTTTACGCTCTACTAACATTTGAGGTGTTTCACCATCTAAGATAGTTCGAGCGCAGGCAGAAAGTTGCACCTTAAATCTTACACCTAGCTCATAGGAGGTGTGATGTCCTCCGTAAAATCCGGTTTTCATGTTGATGGTTTAGAAAAGGTGAACTTGGAGTAGCAGAGGGTTTTACTGGCTGTTTGGTGTCAGCAGCGTGTTCTCGGTGATAGATTACATCCCTCAGAAATGTTTGATGACTTTGTTTTTACTCCTGCTTCAGTTTTCCATGAGCCCAGATCATTTCATCCGTCCAGTAACAGAGGACTGTTCAATGACCTTTTGTTGTAATTCAAGATTTTAACACTAGATGTCACTGTTGTCATGTGACACTTTAGTTGTCACCTCATCATAATGCTTTGTCATATTTGACAAACATTTGAGTTTGTGGATTATCGTCTCATCTCTGCAGAGGCCTTCATCAGCCGTTAGTTTGTTCAGAGACAATTATACACGAGAGGAAACACTGGAACTAACACTGCAATAAGAAAAATGCTGCTCACTTATTGGTCACATTAAGTTCAAACCTAATTTATGACACAATATTTTGGTTAGTTTGGACGTTACGCTGTACTAGTTAAGATGAACCTGACGTCTCTGTGATAACCAACTTAAGTTACAACCTAACTAGTTTACACGTAAGGTTTAGTGAGGACTTGACACCTACTTATGACACAACTCACACACAGCTGCTGACACAGGAAGCAGCTGATTAAAGTGGAAGGGGCTTCACACAGAGTTTGTTTATATCTAATCAGCTGATCCTCATCATCATTGTGCCAAAACCAACAGGTAAAAACTTAATGACCCACTTCTGATCATATCAGCTCTTATCACACACACGTTTTGTTTTGAAACCACAGAGAAATAAATAAAGTTAGTGTGTGTGCGTGTGTGTAAAGAATCACACAGTCTTTCTCCTTTCAGAGATTCTTGATAAAGTGTGTATGTGCGTGATGAACACACAAGAGTCCTGCGTTCGTCCTGCTCTGACAGACAGATCTACAGCATGATGAGTCTGATGCAGCAGAGGGACTCTCTGTGATGTCACTGGGGTGACGGCAGGTGGCGGCTGCAGTGTGTGTGTGCGTGCTGGCCAGTGCGTGCTTGGTGGCGCTGCAGACTCTCCAGGATGCTCCCCGCCAGCAGACGGACGTCTTTGTGTGTCTGTGGATGTGTGTGAACCAGCTCCAGCTGCAGCAGACCTCCCTCCTCCAGCAACATGCTGCAGTACCTCGCGGCTGTGCACACACAAACGCACAGTCAAAAACACAAACACGCACACAAGGGAACAATCTCAGATCTGTAAGGGGGGGCTAGCAAACTGGAATTAATCAAATTAATATAGAAACGACTTCTCTGTGTGAGCGTGTATGTGTGTTCACCGTTCTTGCTGCAGACATGCTGCATGGCCCAGGCTGCCCACAGCTGAACTCCGGGGGTGTGAAAACACTCGAGCAGTGGAAAGAAAGGGTTAAAGGACCTGCACAACAACAACAACCACACGTCAGACTGAGGGTCACATGATCACTTTACTTGCTCTGGCGTCACCGTTTGTCTAGTTCAGAGGATTCTCTCACCTGTACGCCACCATCTCACACTCAGGGGGGGGCCACTTTGTGATGACAGCGTGCTGAGGAGACACACACGGCACACACCGTGATGTTACATGGATTCAAATATTTTCTGCACCTTTCTTTTATGATGATCTGGTCCTTTTTTGTGACTTTTGAACAATTGAATGATTTAATTGATTTACAAACATGTGGACTCTTATGTTTCTGCACTAATAATCTGTAAACCTGTAGCGGTAAATGTGTAGTCTGTGAACATGTAGTTTGTGAACATTTGTACATCCCTGATATCCGGTATGTACCAGCTGCAGCTCTGTTTACCTGGGAACACCTGAGGTACAGATTAAAAGCTGGAACAATCACTTCCATCCCATAATGTTCTGATGCTATGAAAACCATCACTACCATCCCATAATTTTCTGATGCTATGGAAACCAGCACTACCATCTCATAATGTTCTGATGCTATTAAAACAAGCACTAACATCCCATTATGTTCCAATGCTATGGAAACCATCACTACTCCCGTAAATAGACCAGCTCACTGAGCTCCTGAACCAATCAGACTCCAGAATCACTCAGACTGTGGCATCTGGGATGTTGTCATTCCTACCAGCTGCTCGAGCAGAGACGCTCTTAGCTCGGGGCTCAGTGTCCAGGTGTCCTTTCCTCGAGACGTCAGGTGAGCCAGGATCCCTGCTGCAAAGTAGCTCACCTCCACCTCCGGACTGTGCAGGAGGGAGCTGATGTGATCTAAGAAACTCTGCACCATCAGCTCCACATGCAGCTCCCCCACCTCCGCTATATTGTTCTAAACACACACACACACACACACACACACACAAACACAGAGTAGGAGAAACCTTTAGAAACAGTGGGAATCAGTCAGACGATCTTAAATGTAAGAAGAGACCAACTGACCAGCAGGCCCAGAACCTTCTGCTGGATTGAGGACTCGTTGGGGAAAGACTGCAGGGGAGAGAGAGAGAGAGAGAGAGAGAGAGAGAGAGGTGGGATGAACATTTCTGTCTGCATGCAGGATGCATGTGTGTGTGTGTGTGTGTGTGTGTACCTCTAAGACTTTGATAAATAGGTCCAGGCCCTGGTTCTCGATGAAGTGTCTGCAGGTTGTCGGCGACTCGTCAGTCAGGTTCCAGAGCGCGCTCAGAGTGAACTTTAGCGTGGCGTCCACCACGCCCTGAGTCGCCTTCTGATGAACGATCTGCAGAAGTTGCTGTAGGAGAGAGGTTTTATTCTAAATGTTTTATTCAAAATATTTTTTGTAAATGTTCTATTCAAAATATTTTCTATTGAGGAAGAGGGTAAAAAGTCATCACCTTGACGATGAACAGCTCTGCTCCCAGCTGAGCCGTCTGCTCTGTGGACAGCTGGAGAATAAAGAGTTAAAAGAGGTTGAACAGAGGGGTAATTGCACACAGTGTATAAACGTTAAACCGATTTGTACCTTTGCAGCCAGTATGGAGATGATGGCCACAGCCATCCTCTGCATGTTCTGGTCTTCGTGGTTACAGAGCCACTGCATCACCAGTTTGGCTGCTTCAAACCTGAGACACACCACAAGAGAACACACACCTTTACCTGAACTTTGATCTGTAGTTTTACATGAATCCTCCCCTGATCAGCACACAAACACTTCATTTGTTTTGTGTGATTCTTTACCATTACAAAGGTTCGTCATGTTAAAATCTACTTTACTAAACAGCATGAAAGGAAGATGTATCACCTGTTGAAGGGTACCTCCTGCAGGATACGGTCACTGCACAGAGACAGCAGACAGTTCTTCTGCAGCTGCACACACAAACACACACACTTTGAAAATGATACCAGGAAATCTTTTTTTAACAATATTGATACCTGTTTGATACCACAGCAACAAAAAATAGAAGTCATAGGCACCCAATATTGGGTATTTTATTGTTCTGAATGACAAAAATTGCAGACAAACTCCTGCACTCTGGCTGAATAATTGCACAGAGAGGTTGACAATTTTTGTAAAAGAGGGAGGAGCTGGAGGACAGTGCTCTCTCTCCTTTGGTTTCAATATGACTGAGAATCTGAAGTTTTTTAAGCATTGTTACTTTTTGATGCTATGGAACATTAAAATAAAAAATTATATCATTTTAAAACACGTGGTATCAAAAAGTATCAAAAGATTCTAACAACCTCACTCTCATGTTGCACACAATCTTTCCTCTCTATCATGTGTCCACACACGGGTGTGCAGGTACCTGCTGGTGGTTGGGGAACGTCCTCATGGCCTCCAGCAGCAGCTGAGTGACAGAGCTCAGCAGTCTGACCGGCATCCCTGCAGCCAGGTCCTGCTTTGTCAGATTAAACACACACGCACTCGCTGCCAGCTGCACGTTCAGCGTGGCCGGATGATTCTTCATCCCCAGCACCACCAGCTGCAGAGAGAGGAGGGCGGGGTTATGTGTTTATATTTATATTTGTATTTATGATGAGACACAGGAGAGCTTCATGTTCAGCTCAGAGGAGGAGCTGTGTCTCACGTCACTGATTTAATAATGTCACTGTTCATAAAGTGATTAAACCTTAGAACATGATGATGTCTAGGTGTTCTCAGAGAGTGAAATGACTCCAGGAATTCTCACCTTGAGGATGTCGGCTCTCGGCGTCTCCATGACGTGCGTCATGCTGAACAGGTGAAACAGAGCTTCTCTTACGAATCCTTCTCTCTCACTGTATCGACGCAGAGCTTCACAGATCTGCGTCTCATTGGCTTCTCCCGTTACCTGTTCACACACACACACACAGCTCTGTTACTGCAGCTCACCTGAGCTCCTGCACAGGTATCAGATTAGAACACAACACACCTTAAGGTTTCCTTCTCCAGACAGGACATCAGAAAATCCAGCGTCTGTGGCCAAAAGACCCACAAAGCTCATCCCCGGTCTGTCCTCCACAAACGCTCTGACTGCTGCGTCCGTCACCTGCACGAGTCACACAGGTGAGAGAGGATAACATGGCTCTGTGAAACACTCCTACAGCAACACACAGCCAACACAGCCAACTCACACACACACACACCTGTTTCCTCCCCGACACGTCCAGAGACACGAGCGCCGGCAGAATCCCCGGCTGACTGAGCAGCTGACGAGCCACGTCAGAGGTGAACTGTTTATCATCACTGATGTCCAGGTGCTGCACAAACACACACACAAACTTTGTCGTGATTAGAACTGAACACAGCTTTCTATCCCTGTCTACATAACGATTACACATCAAAACTCTGTAAACAAACATGTCAACAAACATTTGAACAAACATGTCAACACAGCGCAGCCTTAGACTGCTCGTCCCTGTAAACAAACATGTAAACAATTACGCAACCAATCATTAGCAAAGATGTATACAATCATGTTAACAAACAACAGCCTCAGACAGACCTGCAGTGCGTCCAGCTGCCCGATGACACCCAGCAGCTGAGCCGTGCTCATCTCCAGCCTCTTGAGCTGGTGCAGGGTGAGCGAGCGCAGCCGTTCCTTCAGACCTAGCAGGGGGCTCAGGTTGGTGACTGATGTGTTGGACAGGTCTAGACTCTCCAGACGAGGCAGAGAACACACGTCCACCAGTCCCGAGTCGTAGAAGTCCACGTTAGCCAGAGAGAGCGAGCGTAGGCCATGCAGGGAGCTGAACCGGTGTCTGATCGGCTCCTCCAGAGACGACATGGTGAGACCTGTGAGGACGAGTCTCTGCAGGGACTCCTGCAGGACGACGGGGGAACAGCAGGGTCAAATAAACAGGACAGAGATGAGATGTTTACAGGCTCCTGACCAGGGTTGTCACCATAACAGAATTTTCAACGTCCATATGATTCTTTTAAAAATCATAAAAATCTATATTGGGTAATTCCTTGTTTTAATTATCAAAACTTACAAACTCCTGCACACTGTCTAAATTGTAAAACAAACAAAACATTGGCAACATTTCAGTGCAGAAAAGTTGCCAATGTTTTTGTGCAATAAAACAGTTTGTCTGCATTTTTTGATTGATTAATTCCTCTACTACACACCTGTCTTTTTTAAAGTGTTGGTACTTTGGACTATCAATCATAACAATAGCAGATATTGTATCTTGTTTAAAAGATGTGGTATCTAAAAAAGTCTCCAAGTATCAGGGATGTTGACGACCATCTCCTGACGGTCTGAGTGTACCTGGCAGTACTTGTTGGTGGCCAGGCCCTGCAGGATGTCGGGGATGGTGAGGTCTGCGTTGACTCTGGCAGCGTCCAACTCCAGCAGCCGGTGAGGGCACAGAGCTTTCTGGAAGGCCTCTGCAGAGATACGAGCCGTCCGCACACACGCTCGTCTCAGGCGCAGGTACTCACAGGTACGAAACACACCCACGGTGCTGTCATTGAGCAGACCTGAAGGGGGAGACACAATCCTGGTTTAGAGTTGTTTTAAAAAGACACAAACTTTGGTGTGACAGCTTTAATGTGAGAGCAGATTTGAGCCCAGAGCTCTGTTTATACTCTCACCTGTCCTGTGTTTGCTTATACTCTTACCTGTCCTGTGCTCTATACTAATTAACACACATTATGTTTTACATTCATTATTCTGTGATGTTGGTTTTATCTTTAAGCAGCGTTTCCACCATTCTAAAGAGTTTCCTACCATCATGTTTTTAAAATAACTGTTCTTGTTCCTGTGAGATTATTTCACCTGTTTGATGTCTGATCAGCTGATGAAGCAGAGAAACAGTTCACACGTTTACATCCTTCTTTGGTTTCACTAACAGCTCAAACAGAATATTTATAATATTAAAAAATGAAGCTTTGTTTTTTACTTGAACAGGGAGTCACATCCAGATGATATTAAACTTTGTATTAACAGGAGTCTCATTAAAAAGTGTTGTTACTATGAATACGTGATGATCTCTGAGGCACCTGAAAACTTAAACGGACCGTCCAACATCACAGGGTCTGATGGGATGTTTGATATAAAACAGATTCAACTGTGAATCACACTGATTGATTGTGATCGTGTTCTTTCCTCATCTGAAAAATTCATAGAGAACTGCAGAACATCTTCACTGTTCACACTGGAGCCATGTGCGTGTTCCTGTTCTCGGGCTATTTGTATACCTGTGAGGAACAGGTGAGCTCTTAAAGTCCTGAAACCTCATTCATCGAAAGAGCGCACGCACGGATCTGTGCATAATAATAATAATAATAATCTTTATTTATAGAGCACTTTTCAAAACCAAGTTACAAAGTGCTTTACAAGGACAGCAAAAACAAATGGCAGGCCAGAATTAGAATAAGAATTAAGAAATAACAACCACTTTTAGATATAAAATCCATTTAAAAGAACCGTAAAAGACAAACAATTCTTTTAAAGGAATTTTAAAAAGTGAAATTCACTTAACAATTTATATCAAACTAAAATCAGGAAAGGCTCGGCGGTAAAAGTGTGTCTTAAGAAGTGACTTAAAAGAGATGACTGATTGGGCTGACCTGATGTTCTCGGGCATGTTGTTCCATAGTTTTGGCGCCCTCACGCTCAACGCTCTATCCCCTTTAGTTTTCAGTTTTGTATTTGGAACTACCAGAAGACCTCTGCCCGAGGATCTCAATTTGCGAGTGGGTTCGTATTGTAGTAAAAGGTCTGATAAATAGCTGGGAGAAAGGCCATGGAGAGCTTTAAAAGTAATAAGTAAAATCTTAAAATCAATTCTAAAACACACAGGGAGCCAGTGTAAGGATGCTAAAACAGGAGTGATGTTGTCATGCTTTCTGGTTCTGGTTAAAAGCCTGGCAGCTGAGTTCTGTACCAGCCGGAGTCGATCTATAGTTTTTTGGTTCAGGCAAGTAAAAAGGCTGTTACAGTAGTCAAGACGTGATGAGATAAAGGCATGTGTCTTTAACAGTTAAAATTGATAGAATTGTTTTAATATTTCTAAGCTGATAAAAACAAGACTGCACATGCTTTGTTGTGTGCTGCTCAAAATTTAAGTTGCTGTCAAACCAGCACATCAATAAATTGTTTTGACACAGTCTTTTCTAAAATCTTGGAAATAAAAGGCAATTTGGAGATTGGCCTGTAGTTCTGAGGTAGAGAGGGGTCTAGACCAGGTTTTTTCAGCAGTGGATGTACACAGGCAGAATCAAGTCGTAGAACATTGAAACTAAAAATAGAACTATCACGAGTGTTACAGCACACATTAACCAAAATCAACATCTATGCATGTTCCTTTAATTAAAAACACTCTGTCAGTAATTTGGTCTAGTTTAACAAAATTACAATTTAAAAGCGCTTTGAGTATTCAGAAGACTTGAAAAGCGCTATACACGCTCAAGTCCATTTACCATTTAGTTTAAAACAGAAACGTTGCCTAATTGGTGTCAAAACCTTAAAAAGTCAGCTGTGACAGGCATTTGAAATGTTGTACCACAGCCCCTTATGCTGTATTAAAAGACCATGCGCTCTGCAAGGAGTGTGTTTCAACAGAGTGTGCTGATCTGCTTGGTCCAGCTTTTTCTGTTGGGAGAGCATCACAGCTCGATTAATCCTAGAGAGATTTGTGTTGCAGATGATGCTTAAAAGTGCGCTTCCAAAGGGTGAAAATTGTGTGGCATTAGTTTATCCTCCAGTTGCAAATACTTCTCGCTTGTGCGCTGTAATGTTTTTTTCCCCACTAATCTTAATATCAAACCCCTTCTTCTTGATTTCATAAAGTGTTTTTTCCCCTCTGACCAACAGAATTGACAGCACTAATCACCTTCTCCCATGCAGCATGTTTTGTTGTTACTAACTCCCTCACTAATTATTTATTTGGCTAACTTAGTGTGAAAGTTACTTACATTTTTTTTATAAACCTCACGCTACTTTCATTTCGGTTGCTATGAAGTTCCATTTCTTTGATCTCTCTGCCATTATTCTGTGGATGTAAATTTAATCACATGGCTTTTAAGGGGTGTGTTGTTACTTGGTTTACTGGAGGCATTCTGAATGCAAATGTACCGGAACGTGCACGAGCCTGCTGGTTAGGAACATGTGGGATTTATCAACGCTGATTACTTATTGATGTTTGTACGACTGGCATACGCATGTTTGATACAGATATTTTTGTACATTTTCTTCGGAAAACAGAATCTAGAAATGTGTGTACGCACTGTTGATAAATGAGGGCCCATGGTGTTATTTAGTCAGGTAGGATCAGTTTCCTCTTAGAAAAGATCAGGTTTTCTGATGTCAGGTGCATCAGTTATGGACAGGTACATATCTCTTTGCATAGAGATTAAAATCGTCTCCTCTGCCTTACTCAATGCTCATTGATGAAGATTAAACTGTGTAAAGGGCTTCAGGTGTTCCTGACTTTAGGTTTACCTTCAGATGCCATCTTGGCAAGCAGCTGGTCCGCCAGCTCCTGAGGGAAGAGCACGGCCTCTCTGAAGCACAGCGATCCATCGGGCCTCTTCACACAGAACCGGTCCAGATTCTGACTCACATAGGTCAGACACAGGTCTGTCAGAGGCGGGGGGGAGGCCTCGTCCTGGAACATCTAAAACATTGATTCATCTGATTAATAAAGTATATGAACATGTTCAGTATTTAACTTTAATGATGTTTACATGTAGTTCTTTAGCAGCTTATGTTCGAATACACACAGAGCAGGGCAGTCACAACACCAGAAATGTGAACTTTGATATAATACTGTGTAATAAAAATCAAACAATATATCTGTTTGATAAAACAATCCTAGACACCCAATGTTGAGTTATTTATTGTTGTTGATGAATAAAAGTTGCAGGCAACTCCTGCACACACTCTAATTGCACAAATAGTTTGACAATGTTTGTAAAAGTGGGTGGCATCCTGTTTGTTGCCACGGTGACAAACAGTTATCAATATTGTTTGATTTTAATTAGAATCATTTCAAAGTTTTTAAGTCTAGTATCATGACGGCCCTGGTCTACAAAAAATATATGTACACAATAAAGGAGGTAGAATATATAATAACATGCACATGACAATAATAACATGCAGGTAGAAACAGGCTGTAATGAAGATGATGAAGGTGTTACAGGTGCAGACCATAGCGTACAGACAGACGGATGAAAATGATCATGAAGGTGTTAGAGGAAAAAACTGATTGATAATGATGGTGTTACAGGTAGAAACAGACTGATGATGATGAAGGTGTTACAGGTAGCCACAGACAGATGCAGATGATGAAGGTGTTACAGGTAGACACAGACTGAAGCTAACCGTGTTTAGCATCCTGCAGGCCGTCTATCTCTCTCTGTTTAATGTTCTGGACTCTTCTCCTCCACAGGTTAGCCTGTTAGCCCGTTAGCCGTGCGGTCGGCAGCTACGCTGTCCTGAGTGTCGGCCTGTTTTCTCACCTGTTGGACAGCGAACACACACTCGGTAAACAGCTAACGTTAGCCTGCAGCTAGCTCACTTGTTGTCTCCGCTGAGTGACGTCACTGTGCGCGCAGAGATGTCGGAGTGTGTTCGCTGACGTCATCTTTAAATAAACATGAGCAACTGTGAAGGACCGTCTCCTCGGACAGGTGTCTGTCTGCTCTCACCTGTCAGCTCTGTCCGGGACCAGACCAGGGCCCTTTCCGAATTACCACAGTTCAGTATGCAGTGTGTACTATTCAGTAGGGAGTTTCAGTAGACTGAACTCTCGTGGTCATTCAGTATGCATTTTTTGTGTCCACCGCAGTATACTGAACATTTCAGTATGGATACTAACTTCCGGGTTTTCTGCAGTATGGATCGGATGCATACTTTCAGGAAATGAATTGTATTTTACCACCCACAATGCTGTGCGAAATTAAACATAAAACGTCACTTCACGTGCGCCTCCAAATCAAAACAAACAAGCATGGATTCGGCCGGTTCGAGCAACGCTCCTTTCAAATGTGAAGTTGTTAAATTGTTTACATGCAATGTGACGTTTTGTATTATTTACTGAGCCGTCGTGCACATTACTTAAAGTATCTGCTTGAGTTATTGGAAGCTCAACAATGTTTACCTATCATTAATGTATGGATGTTGAAAATCAAGTGCTTCTGCTGTACAGGGACAGACGACCATACGCGACAGCTGATCCGGTGGAGAGCGCGGAACGCCAATCTGTTCACCGGACAGCGGAATGCTGCCCTTAAGGGTTTCGAGTAAGTTATAACATTTCCATCTGTAGGTTTCATGTATAGGAGCTGTCATGAGCTACTACAGGATATACAATCTATTAACATATACTCTTGTGCCTTAAAAGTCGATATCAGTGCTATGTCATGTGATGATCTAACTCCAAAATCTGCTTAAAGGTGATATGAGCCTTGTATTAACCCATTACATTACACTTGTCATCAGAGCATGTGCAAAAGAGATGGGGTTGGAGGGTGTAGTCCCCATCCTTGCCCTCAAGAAGCGGTGGGAGAATTTAAAACAAAAATACAAAGTATGTAACTCATACAACTTGCACATTACATGATGAAGACTGACATGCCATGTAATTGACCATTCATGCTACTGGTCCAGGGGGCACAGCCAAATGTGGAAATTGGTGCTGCAAACAAGATTCCTATGCAGGTTTCAAAAGCAATAAACAAATGTCACACCATACAACATTAAGATCTTCAATATGCCAATAGAATTTGAACTGAACATAATAAAAATACACCTCATATTACTTAACATTACAATGGAAACATATGGTTTTGTTTTTGAATAGATATTGTTAACTACAATTTTGTGTTTTTATCATGTTTCCTCAGGAGCTGAAAACCCCCAAAACAGGGGTTAGTACAGAGGGAGGGGAGATGACAGCTGCTTCCTGGAAGTGGTATAGCTACATGGATGAGGTGCTTGGGGCTAGCCACATTATTACCCCGCTGGCCCTGGCATCCTCATCCTCCCAGGGAGCAGCTGTCATGTCCTTTCCCTCACAAGAGCGAACAGCGGCCTCTGCCTCCACCTCCGCCACCACCTACACCTCTGCCTCCACCTCCGCGTCTGCTTCCACCTCTGCCTCCACCTCCGCCTCCACCTCCACGTCTGCCTCCACCTCTGCCTCTGCCTCTGCCTCCGCCTCCACCTCTGCTTCCTCTCCTGCCACTGGCTCTTCTCCCAGACCCAGCCCCTCCTCTCTTTCCACTTTCTCTAACTCCTACACCTCCTCTCCACCTGCCAAAAGACGGAGAAGGCCACCACCGTGGATAAAGCTCTTTGAGCAGATGGAGAGGAAGGATGAGGAAAGAGAGAGGGAAGCCAAGGAGAGAGAGGAGAGGCTGGTGAGGGAGATGATGGAAAGGGAGGAGAGATTAGAGAGGGAGAGGAGAGAGGAGCAGGCGAGGAGGGATAGGGAGACCAGGGAGAGGGATGAGCGGTTTGCTCAGGAGGCGGCTGCCCGAGAGGAGCGATTTTTGAATATTTTGAGTAAATTTTTGAAATGAAGTTTATGTTGGCCAGTTTGTTTTATTTATTTGTCCATTTAAGCCCACTTTGTGTTATGTATTCATCCAGTGAAACTGAAGAATTTACTTTGTTATTTGTGAAATAAATTATTTATTTTGTACATATTGTATTTGTCTGCTTTGTTTTTCTGCATTGCACATTGTAAATAACTTAATAATGAATGATATTTCACAAATGTAGAACATGCCAGTATTAGACTTGATGGTGAATCTCATTCTTTATTTTTGCTGGTGCCTTCATCAATTTACAGTAATGAAAGCAAAGTGTGTCAATTCATCTGCTAAATTCATTACGATTACGATATACTTTATTGAAACCAAAGGGGACAATAAAGTAATGGGAAATTCTTCTTCGATTCTCAGCATGACATTTCTAAACCATGGTTGAGCAGTGTTTCTGGACTAGTTATATCATTTGTGAGATATGTAAGGACCCTTTAAATCATTTTGGAAACTCTAGTTGGCACTTCCCCCCCTACAAAATATTCATGTAGGAAGTAACACTTCTTGCACAGCACATGACAATTTCAGCTTTCAAAGGATTTCTGTAGAGCTAAGCAAATCCCCAATGTTCTTCATACAGAATTCCTGCTGCCCAACAACCCAATCAGCATAAATAGATTAAATCTCTAAACACATTTCAATCTTTTGTTCTTGTGATTGAGGTTAGGGTAAGCGGAATACAAACTCCATGTGTTAAATGTCATCCTTGTGAAGCAGGTAGATGAGAATGGTAAATTCGGTTGCAGAATACACACAATGACCGTAAATTTTAAATGATAAACAGCATACTTATACAAAGCTAAATATAAACACATCATTCAAGCATTTTTCTTTAAACAAAGTATTTATTATCACCCAGCCATGTTTTGTTTTGTTTACATTCAATGTTAATTGTGTTGGATCATTAGCTTCCCTGTTAACAGGTACTGACAGGAGGCGCGACGAGAACGCTGATCCAGGGCCTCCCAAAAAAAAAAAAAAAGTGAACACAAATAAATAAAAATGCTGTGACAGTGGTAAGTGGAGGGTGAATAGTGCATTGTGTAAATGTGTCAGGTGTAATGATGTGTTTAGTGACAAACAATTTGCATGTGAGGTTCAGGTGACATGGAGGTGCTCTTCAAGTGGTGTAATCGTGATCACACAGTGCAGGAACACAGACTACAGGTGCTGAGACTGCCGCTGCTAACCGATCCCGAAGGCCATCAGCCACCTGAGGATTACCAGGAGCATCAGGGTCAACCTCATCTGGGTCCTGATCATCAGGGTCAGCCTCATCCGGGTCATCCTGATCATCAGCTGGGGCTTCCAGGTCCTCTGTACCCAGGCACAGGTTGTGCAGAACAGCACAGCAGGTTATCACCTCCACAGCAAATGGAATTCTCACTTCCATCGCCTTGAGGAAGATGGTCCGCCACCTAGTCTTCATCACCCCAAAGGCCTGCTCTACAACTACCCTGGCTCTGGAGAGCTTGGCATTGAACCTGCGGTGTACAGGGCTCTGCACTGGCTCACGATAGGGTGTGATGAGGGTGATGGGGTCGTGGATGCAGGGGTATCCACCGTCTCCAATGAGGAACCATGCCTGTGGGGGATACAGCCTATGAACATACACATCGGAGTGCCTGAGGACACGTGCATCATGGACTGATCCAGGGTAGCCCACAAAGACATCCAGGAACTTCCCCTTGTGGTCACAGATGGCCTGGAACTGGATCGAGTGGAACAGCTTGCGGTTAAAGTAGGCCTGCTCGTGTGCTGCTGGTGCAACCACTCTCACATGGCAGCCATCAATGCTGCCAGCCACACGATTAAACACTGCCGACTCTACCAGGTGAGCAAAACCAGCACCAACTCCGTCCAACTCTGCACCAGTAGGGAAACGGATCACCCTCTTCACGATGCCCAGGATCCTCCTGCTGGCCCTGTGCACCAAGTCACATACTGTTTGCTTGGGTATAGCAAAGGCCTCTGCCACGACACGGTAGGATGTGGCACTAGCCAGCCAGTAGAGGAACACCAGCATCTCCACTTCTCTGCCCCAGCCGTGGGTAGAGTGGTCCTCCTCAAAAGTAGCCATGAGCAAATTCAAGGCACCCCTGCTCAGGCGGAAATGTGGCTTTGTATCCTCGCCTCCAAAGTACAACCTCAGGAGTGGTACCTGGAGGTTGATTTGGCAGTATATGCCTCTGGCTCCCCTGGTGTTCTGTGGGGAAAAGAAGGTTCTGTGTTAGAATCTGTGTAGTAATTCAGTTTACAATAGGGTAAATTCATGCAAGTACTGTATGTCATATCAACAGCAAAACCAAATGACTGAAGACATTACATACAGTTCTTTTTAGCTGGACTCACTCAGACAATAATAATTGCACATTACGGTATTTTACATTATTTGTCAATTGCAAACAATGAATGAGTAACATTTTTTCCCAATGCCACACAGTTTTAGTGTTTATTTGGTGTATGACATGAAAATGTGACTTGAAAATGTCATACACAAGATGAACACTATATGACTATAACTGCATTATGGTGTAGCAAAATAATGTATTAGATATGAATTTATCTAATATACCTCGAAGTAGGGCACCACTTCCGGCTTAACGGAAGAAAATAAACTTAAATGATATTAGTTTATTAATAATCAATCAATCTCATATCAGAATGTGTGAACTCTAGAGCAGCTTAAATCAGGAAAAGACACGGACAATGGTTCTGAATTTTATGTTTAAGTTTAATAAAGGAAATAATAAAACAATAATTAAATGAAACAGATATAAAGAATATTGTTATGACAGTGATGATGTAATTATGATGATGTATGACCAGACATGTTATACCTCGAACTCTATAATTCAACTTGTATGGTGAAATTATATGTTTAGTAACGAGATAAAACGCGGTATTGTTTAATTGATTTAACTATTAAACGAACAAGAATAAAAAGGTGATTAACGAATTTTGGGATTAAATTTGGACTCGGATTGTTTAAGGAGACACGACCAATCTTAATCTCAACACAAGCTCATAGCAGACACCTTACTGTTGATGTCTCGTCGACTTTCCCCCAGTGGTCTAGCGTCGATTCTCTGGTTCTGATCCTTCAGAACTTTCACTAGCCAATAAGCTGCCGTAGTCAGTCAGGTGGGAAGTCGGGATGAGCCAGAGGTGTTGAGGTTCGATGATGAATGCAGAAGTTGGTTCGCGTCGTCTCCCAGAGGCTCCGAGTGGATCAAAACGGGAAAATGTTCTTTAGAAAGTCTTTTGACAGTTCAATTTCCTTCTTAGAATAACCTGATGGCCATCTCGATTTATCCAAATCAGGAAACTGGCGTCAAACTTGAAGATGAGCCCAAAAGTTGGAAAGGCCTTGCTTTAAGCCAGGAAGAAGGAAAGGTCTCAAAAATGTGCGTAAAGTTCAGTAGGAGTCGTTCCTACGGTTCGAAGTCTTGAAAGTTTAAGAAAAGAAAGATTCTGCCTTGAAATAAAAACGAAATTAAAAGTTAAGGAACTAAGAGTCAGTCTCAGATGAAGGAAGACTTTGACTCAAACTTTCCTTTCCTTGAGGTGAGCGTGTGCTCGTGCTCGTGAGCTGCACTCAACCTGGTCTGCACAACGACTGAGGTTCTGCTCTGCAGGAGTGATCTTTATCATGAGGAGCAGAAGAGGGGGGCAAATGGCCAACACCCTGTTGCTGGGCGCTGCTTTAATTACCGAGTTTACTCAATAATATTACAAATCAGAACTAAAACATATATACGTCACCATACATTTATCTCTATGTAAATTGTAAATTCACGTAAATGTAAGTCACGTCATATATTTAGATATACGTTTATATGGCACATCCTGAGGGAATCATTAAATGTCAGCCTGTAGTGAATCAAAAAGTGTTATACATTTGACATACTTAATAAGGCAGATTAATAAACATATGAAAAGCAATAGGTGTCTTTAAATAACACCTTATACAGCTAATAACACATCATACGATTATAATACATATGGAACATGTGATTATAACAGCTTACTTATCCTCGATGTCCTGGCCACCAGGGTGGCACTGTTGATCCACCTAAAATTTCTATTAAAATTGACTTAGTCCTAATTTCTTAAGTAGACATCGGATTTTAAGCAGAAAAAGATCATTTCAATACATTCAATGTGACATTTACAGATATGTGGACTCAAAGAGATTTAAGTGTTCATTTGAGGGAGAATTAAACATGTTGGTTCAGATCAGAGTCCTGAGGTCTGAGTGCTTTCTTGAGAAATACCAGAACTCCAAATGGTTCACTCCTTTGGGGAGTTTTATGGCGCCACAGTTCGAAATGTCATTCTGTTCATGGATATCACGTCTCTTGGGTTCCTGTTAGTTGTTTATCTAAGGTTTTACGAGTTGATGATATACTCTCGCTTCAGCTTTTCTGAGGGAGGAAAGCTTTCAAATCGTCAATCAGTTCCTTTGGTTTTGACTGACTGTAAATCAGTTAATCCACAGTGTCATGGTTCATGCATGTGGATCTTTGAAGGTCTCAGACATACGTCTTTGTACTTACAAATGTCTCCCAATCATTTACTTGGAGATCCGACCATAGGTTTGTGTGAGAAACTTTGTTTAATACAGTTGAAGCTGCTGAATATCGCTACAATGGTAAATAATACGATAACGAACTTTAGTCAGCTGACGATATAGCTCTAACCTTACCCTGCTTCAGAGTTTTACGTGTGCTTAGCTTCATGATACTTTATGTATATTCATTCTGATATGAACTCATTGTATTCCAACTTCATACAGTGACCAAAGCGCCAATTCAATAACCAACCTGACTTTTAACTACTGCCTGTAAAAGAACATAAACTCACCTCTTCCATCAACGCCAGGAGGAGAAAAAAGCGTCTTCTCCTGGCCCTTCTCCTTGCTCGCTTACTTCTCGCTAGCATCAACTCCATAACAACACGCTGTGGCGCCATGGTGAATGCAACTCAGAATTCGGATGTCGACAGTTGGCTTTTATTCTGTCAACCGTAGGACCATTCATGATTTGGCCAGAGGGCTCATTAGCGCCCTCATCTGAGTTGGAGTGTCAATAACATGAGGCGGGCTACTGACGTCACTTCCATACTGAATGAATCAAACGAAGTAGGCACAAATATCTGCCTACTGTGCGTGCCTTCTGAATAGTAGGTACTAACGGTATAGTAGGTACTGTCTACTGCCTACTGCCTACTGACAGATTGAGTAGGTACTCTGCAATTCGGATGCACCCCATAGGACCAGACACAGTAAACAAAGGTCACAGCACCGGAACTACATTACAGAGGGGGCGGGTCTACGGAAGCCCGCTGAGGACAGTTACGAAAACAGTAAAAGACAGTGAGCGGCGTGATACGCGCAGACTCGTTCAGTGTCCGCAGAAATCGGATTAATTAGTGACTTTAGCGCGCTTTATGACGACTAAAGGGTAAAATCATAACCTGCATCGATATTTAGTGTAGGTGAAAACGTTAAACCATGGCAGAGTGACTTATCGATCAAGGTCACAGCAGCGGAGTGTGCGAGGAGCCTTTAAGTGATATTCAGGTGATTTCACATCAAACCTGTAAACACAGAGTGATGGCCGGGCTTATAAACTTTGAGGATGAGGCGGAGGTGAAGCAGTTTCTGGATAATCTGGGGGTGGAGTACAGCTTTCAGTGTTACAAAGAGAAGGACCCTGAAGGTAACACGGAGCTACTCCTCTCAACTGCTGCACGTGCTCACATCAGCTAACATTATACATAGTCATACTTTAACAGGTGAGTGTTTTATGTTTAACTCGTTTTTTTTCGCTCAGGCTGTCAGAGGCTCGCGGATTACCTGGAAGGTGTGAAGAAGAACTATGAGTCTACAGCTCAGGTGCTCAAACACAACTGTGACACACACGGACACGGAGAGAGCTGCTACAAGCTGGGAGCGTACCACGTGACAGGCAAAGGTAACACACAGGTGAACTCACAAAAACAACAATAAAAACCATAAATTAGCGACCCAAAAGGCCAGTCGCTTTGAGTTTGGGCAAATATGTGGAGCAAAGGCTCATGTTTCTGTCCTGTTATAATAATAAAATGTGTGAACGGTGATCGATAAGTGCATGTCTGCTTTGCTGCCATTTTCCCTGTGATAGAGAGTGAATTCAATTGATGATTGTGACACTTGAAATGTTTCAGATAGAATCTTCTGGCTGATGTTCTAACAGCATGTTGCCTCTCTGCCACACTGGTTCGCCATAAGAATATTTACTGTAAATTACTAAAATACATTGGCAACGTTTCAGTACCAAACGACACTTGACATCAGCTTAAAGGGGACATATTATAGCCCTTTTCCACCTTTTCAAACAGTCCCATGTGGTCTAAATGAAACATCTGTGCTGTGCTTTGGTCAAAATATAACATGAATCAAGCAGCAGAGGAGACCCAGTATAAACCAGCTCTCTCAGAATGCTCCGTTTTGGTTTGTGTGTCTCTTTAATGCAATGAGATCCTCCTGAGTTTTCCCAGTAAAGTGGATTTTTCATAATATGTCCCCTTTAATATGACTGGGTATAAAAAAAAGTCTGAGTCTGCCTAAAGTTTGGAGTGGGGGTAATGTTTTGTGTTAATACTTATGTCCTAATAAAGATTTAAAACAAGTATAAAAAAGGCTTTCATCAAACAAGGTAAGATGCAAATCAAGCAAGGAATGACTCTAAGAGAATAAAAGTGAGTCTTCTTCAGGTATTTTTTTTAGAGCAGTCACTGAATCAGCTGATCTTCTATGTGACGGCAGGATGTTCCACAGTCTCGATGCAGCCACAGAGAAGACCCTGTCTCTGAAAAGTTTTTCATTTGATGGATGATTAGAAGTCTTTATCTTGTGACAGTTTGACTTGGCAATGCGTTTTTATTTTGGTCTTCTAATATTTGTTAAGGGGTGCCAGCCAGGTCTCTCCTGGCATTTAAGATAAGACAGTGTTTTTTTATTGCGTCAGCTTTAGTTGCAGTTTAGTTTGGGGGGTGTGGATTATTTAAAAATCAAAATGTCACACGAGGATTTAAACACACAAAAAGTGCATTTAATGACAAATCCCCACAAAGAAAAAACTCCATAACAAATGTAATTCAAAGTAAAATGTTGTTATATTAATGGAACTCAGGAAAACCACAATATAAACTCGAAACACTCAAATATAACAAATAAATCAATATCCCACAATCCCTCAGTCCACAAAAAGAAAAAAACCCAGTCCCACTCAAAATTCCACTTCGGGTTTACTCAGTCAGTTCCAACCTAAAAAAATGTTCAAAGGGGAAAAGATCTTCAGTTCAGTTTATTATATTAAGTTCAGTTAATGAAAAGAAACAAAATAATGTCTACCTTTTTAGGTGAAAAAATAAATCCTGCTCAGGCTGAGGGAATGAAATACAGGGGAGAATTGAATGCTGGTGCGAACGGTGAGTAGACATAGGGAAAGTGGGTGTGAATGTAGGCGATTCGGGATGTAAACTTGTGGTGAAAACAACAGAGTATCCAGGTTGTCACAATCTGATGATGTGATCATTGTGACGATATCATGATCTCATGATGTGAGGGGTCTGGCTCAGCTGTATGGTGATCAGAGATATAGATTGGAGCAAGACCATAAAGAGTTTTAAACACAAACAGGAGGACTTTTTTTCATGAGATTCTGAACTGAACTGGAGCCAGTGTAAGTAGGCTTATAAATGTGTAATGAGTAAAAAAGGTGTGATTATTTTTTTGGATCTGCAGAGGAGTCACACCCTGATAGCAGAGAATGCTGTGTCAAATGTCCATCAGTATTAACCAATCACATTCATACAACGCTGAGGCAGCAGAGGGACCCATTCAGGGTTCAGTGTCTTGCACAAGGACACTATAACACGAGACTGCAAGAGCTGGGGATTGAACCCCCGACCTTTTGGTTTAGAGAAGACCAACATTTGTAACATAGTGTTGTATTAAATTGGTTCATGTGAATGTGTGTTTCCTCTAAACAGGTGGAGTGACGGAGTGTCTGAAGTCGGCATACTCTTGCTTCCTGCGTTCCTGCAAAGCTGGAGGGAAGAAGTCCACAGACGCCTGTCATAATGTGGGTCTGTTAGCTCACGATGGAAGAGCAATGGAGGGGGAGCCTGACCTCTCTGCTGCCCGAGAGTACTACGGGAAGGCCTGCGCCGGAGGTTTCGCCCCCTCCTGTTTTAACCTTAGTGCTCTTTACATCAAGGGGAACTCTAAAGGCCTAAGTCCGGACATGAATCTGGCTCTGCGGTACGCCAACAGGGCCTGTGAGCTGGGACATGTGTGGGGCTGTGCCAATGCCAGCCGCATGTACAAAATGGGAGAGGGCACGGACAAGGACGAGAAGAGAGCCGAGGAGCTGAAGAACCGAGCCAGAGAGTTGCACGGGTTGGAGAAGGAGAGGCAGCTCAAGTTTGGAGAGTGAACTGAATTAAATGATCATGGATTAGGATTAAATTTACATCAGGATCTTTATATATATGTGTGTGTGTGTGAGTGTTTTAAAGAAGAGATGTCTCAGTGTGTAGATGATGTAGACGAGATGAAAGCAGCATACGTTTTTGTTTTAAGACACAACTAACCCATGAACAAGACAAAAGTTGTTACAAGGGGGCGTCAAAGTCATGACAGACCAAAAGTTCCTGACGGGAGCTTTAAGTGATTTGAAAGGGTTCAAACACACTTTGTTAAAAATGTCAAACTTAAATTACATGTGATATGAAACTATAACAGCTGTCTTTAAAGGTCACATATTGTGCAAAATTTAGATTTCCCTCGGGATTAATAAAGTATCTATCTATGTTAAATGCACTTTACCATTGTTTTCTAACACTAATATGTGTCCCTAGCCTGTCTCGAACCCCCCATTTATGTGATAAGTTAATTCTGTCAGTCACTTGCTTGTCACTCCACTTTTCAGAAAATGTGTGCTCAAACAGGCTGTTTGATGATTTTGCCTTCATCACATCACAAAGGGCTGTAACCCCTCCCCTAGGTGGGTGACACTCCCACAGCAAGATGTTTGTTCTGCCCTCTGAGTCTGCCTTTCCTCCGTAAACAATAAGGCATGGAGCGAGAAAGCCCAAGCTTCCCAAGCCCTTTCAGTGAGGGGTGTGGTCAAACAGCTCATTTGCATTTAAAGCTAGAGACGCAGAAACAGCCTGTTCTGAGCAGGGCTGAAATAGAGGGGTTTATGATGTGTTCCATTGGATCTCAGAACTCGGAAATTCCAAGTTGCCAGTTTAATATGGGAACGTCCCCTGAAGTCGGACTTCCGACATTAGTAGCAACTTCAGTAGCCCGAGTTAAAACCCAACATGGCTGCTACATGCATCAACAGTAACATTAAGGCTGTAACTATTGTGTTTATTAGCAACTTAGTCCTCTGTTTGTGTAAGTAAATACATTACACCGATAGTATCTTGCAAGTTCTATCTGTGGACATGTTATGTTAATTTTTGAATGCAAACTATCATGTAGTGTGTTGTTATTGCCAGGTATCAGATAACAAAAAAAAGGTTCTCCTGGAGTATGGAATAATGTTGCTTGTCCGACTTGTTGCCAACTCACATCTGGAACGCAGTTAACTCGGGAGTGATGTCATTCCCAGCTCTGAGCTCTGAGGCATGCTAAGATACAGGATCAGAGTAGATTTTGAGCAAGAAACCTCACTGACATGTTTTGGGGACCTAAGAGACTTAAACTGGTTGAAAATTTGTATTCTGTAGCATGTGATCTTTCATGAAAAAGGACGTTGAACGTCAATTAACAGATAAGATTTAAATAAGATCAGCTAAAGTTTGAGGACTCATGAAGTTATAAAACGTATTCAATGTAAGACAGTGTAATAAATATAAAACATGTATAAAATAGTTGAATCCAGGCGCAAACAATAACTGAGTTAATTGACACTTTGCACTGAGCAAACTTTAAAAGATGATAAATTCCTATTCAGCATCTGCTCTGAAGTGACTATCTACAGCGCAAGCAACTTCTTTGAATATTTGTTGATAAACAAAAAATATTCATACTAATCCAACAAACATGTTGATGTTCAGTTGTCTTGCTGCATTCATGGGCTCCTCCGATGTTCAGTCTTCAGACTGTGGTGCATTCACGGGCTTCAAGTAGTAACATGGAAACGACAGTGATGATCCAATGATGACGAGTTTTAATGTTCTAAATTAAAACTATGTGGACACCACATAAAGAGTAAGACCAATACATTACTTACAACATGTGAGTTTAAATAAAGATGTAATAGGCCTACATAAATTAATGTAAAGTTTCTCGTCAAGTTCAAGATGCTTCACCGGCATGAATGGTAAACAACTGTTGTCGCCAGAGCAAAGTTATCAAAAAATCAACAACAATAATACATATTATATATATATAACAACATTAAGAGTTCTTACTGACTCTTTGTCTAATCTGGTGGCAATCAGATACAAATTGTGCAGCTGAGTGTATAAATTTGGGCTAAATATTGTCTCATTAATTCCTCGTAAGGCTCTGCTGCTGTAACCTGGCTCAGGCAGCTCTCTCTGACAGCTTCAGCGGGCAGATGAGGAGAAAATGGTTTTCATTTGTGTTTTTGGAGAGATGGTGCTCTTTATGTGTTTCCTGGTTTGTTATTTTTCTTTTACCCACTTTTAAAGTGAACTCTCCCACTACTCCAACACTTTTTTCCGATTATTCTGACACCACCGTGAACGCGCTATAATGTAATATTTACAGTCTATGGTCCCGCCTGGCTTGTGATGTTCAGTGTGACCTCTAGAGGGAGCCAGCAGCACACACACGGACTGAGCTGAGCGCCTTTTTCAGTCCTCACAGCGGCTTTTATGTCCTCAGACATTCCCCCGGTAACACCCGGAGCAGTTTGTACGTATATACACAGCAATATACTCGGTAACAAACACAGTATAACTATATAATCGTCTCTGTGTGTGCAGGAGTAACGGTAGCCGGTGCGAGGAGGAGGAGGATGAAGGGCGGACTGAAGCTCCGCCCGTTAGCACAGCGTCCCGTCGGTCCTCATTCAAAACACAACACAGCTGAGAGCAGCACCGCCTGTTAGCCTCAAACAGTTAGCCTATAAACAGTTGTGTGTGTTCGTGTGTGTATTTGTGTGTGCTGTGGCCTCTGATGTCCCCGCTCACACTTCATCAGAAAGCGAAAGAAGAAGAAGAAGCTTTGAGGTGAGTTTCACACCAACATGACACAAACTTTACTCCGGCTAACAGCTAGCTGGCTAACAGACGTTAAGCTGGGGTGTGTTTGGTTTAAGACCCGGGGTGCTCCGTTATCAGACTGATCTACTGTGAGCTGCGCAGTAGGGTCCTGGTTTAATGCAGACCGGCAGCGTGTGTGTGTTCTGTGTATCCGTTATGTAGTTTCCTCTCCGCCCTCGTGAAGCTGACAGTTCACGCTGTTGTTAAACCGATAAAGATAAATCACGCGCTCCCTCCCAGGGCTAAGCTAGCTAACAGATCAACATGCTAACACAGGCAGTCAGCGGGCTGTGTGAGTGTGAGAGGGGGGGTCTCTCCAAGGACTACCGTATCTCACAGGTCAGTTCTGGTTTTGGTTCTCAGACCGGGTCTCTTCGTGATCCTGGCTCTGTCATAGCCTGCTGAAGACTCTCTGCTCCAGGCAGCTCACACGGTGAACCCCCGCAGAGCGCGCAGCCCCGGGGGGAGAGGAGCTCTGGGTGTGGCGAGCACTTCAAAAACACCGATCAACAGCCCTTGTTACGGTTTAACTGATGCTGGATTAAACTGACGGCCAGGGTGGAAAGAGGAGCCTACTGTACTACAGTATTCAAGTAAACGTACAGCTATTCTGATATAACTTAACTCAAGTACCAGGAAATGTACCAGTTAAAGTACTAATAAAAGTGCCAGTTACAGTACCAGTAAAGGTACCAGTTAAAGCACCAGTCTACGGATCACCTCAAAGTAAAAAGTTCTTCATATAAGATCTCCTGTAAATACTGAGAACTTTATCTCTTCTATATTGATATGAATTTTAAACCAGGCTGATGATCTAAATGAACACTTTATCACATAAAATGCAGCAGCAGTTGTTGTATATAATTAAGAGTCATATACTCTTTGTAATTCAAACTGGTTGTCGTGTCCATTTGTTTTGAGCAGCAGCTGATCACTTCATTGTGTTCACAGATTAATTTATATGTTCCAGATTTTAACCACGACTTCACTGGGACTTTCAGCAGGTCTGCATTTAGAAATTAGCTTTCATTTTATTTCCTTAACCAGTAACGGATGCCATTTGAAATGTAGTGAAGTAAAATGTTTGAAAAAACGTTTCAAAAAGTACACTACCAAGCTACTCAGTTACTGTAACATGAGTTTACGTTATTTCTCACTTACGCCCCCTGTTGTGTGTGTGTGTGTGTGGCAGATGTTCCGCAGGATCGACTTTTGAGGACCCTAACGTCAAACATCTACCACACCTGTCTCTTACTGATTATAAGAACCTATCAAAGCCTTCAGATACATAAAGATTACGAAAAAATCACTCAGAAAATGTTTGTGGAGACAGAAAGTTTAAAGAGATGAATAGTAGGAAATAATATAGGTGACTGCTCAGAAACCTTTTCATAACAATGCAAATGCTGATGACTCATTAAAAAAAACACTCAGTGTGTGTCTGTTTGAGACTGGTGGTACAAACATTTACAAATCCATCCGTTTTATAACGACAACCATAATAGAAAAAAATATTCCTCTTTTTTACAAGTTTTTCTGTTTTCATTGTTTTGAACAGGCATCTGCAAAGTCTCCTATATTCTTTACTCATATTCATGTCTTTAAACTCACTGACTCAACAGACTCTTTCCCCGTACCGTTAATGTCTGTGAAGACTGATAGATTCTTAGATCATGAAGCGAGTAGCGTCATACAATGTTTAATGTTATTTTGTCGTAAACAAGGTTCCTAAAACGACACGCCTGCTGAACTTCTGCTGAAGTATCACCAGTTAATCCAACACCTGTTTGCCTTAACACTGGTCTGAGTTAAAGGTGACATATGCAGAATACCCTTTACCATGTTTTTCTCACACTAATAATGTGTCCCTAGCCTGTCTACAAACCCACTGATTATTAAAAAAAAAAGTCCCTAGCCGTCTTTTGCCTTGCCTTGTGTGCTCAACCAGGCTGTTTGGAGATTTTCCCTTCATGACATCACAAAGGGCAGTAACCCCTCTCCCAAATTGGTGATAATCCCGCAGCTAGGTGTTTGTTCTGTCCTCTGAGTCTGCCTTTCAACTACTCACAATAGGGCATGGTGCAAGAAAGCCCAAGCACCCCATTCCCTTACAGGGTGCATTGTCAGACACAGCTCATTTGCATTTAGGGCTACGGACACAGAACCAGCCTGTTCTGAGCAGAGCTGAAATAGAGAGGTTTATAGGCATGCTGAAATGCAGGATCAGAGTGGATTTTGAGGAAGACACTTCCACAGACATGTTTTGAGGACTTCTGAGACTAACTTAAACTGGTTGAAAAGGTGTATAACATGTGACCTTAAAAGAAGAACCACACAGACACGTCCTGGTATGACTCAGAGGCAGGTGTAGTTGTTCACCTGTGGGACCTGACAGTTTGAACAGGTTTTAATAAGAGGAGTGAGGATCCTTAAAGTTCACCAAGACTCTTCTTTCCATGTTACTGACTATCAGCCTGATCACTGATCAACATCACTTTGAACTGTTACTGTGTCAATTTGTGACAGGGTTATTACAATACCACTATTTGAAACTTTGATATGATTGTAGTATCAAATATTACTAATGACAATACGTTTTATTTAAAGGCGCCTTTCAGAGCAGTCAAGGTCACCTTACAAAGCAGAGATAAGAACAATACCTGTTTGATACCACGGCAACAAAAACAGCAGTCTTAGACACCAAATATTATATCATTTCTTGTTTTTGATTCATAAAAGTTGTACGTAAACTTCTGCACACTTTCTAAATTGCACAAAAATGTTGCCAATGTTTTGTTACTAAGTCCACCATCACCTAATATGAATGAATTTCTGATACAAGCTGTGATGATGAATCTGGCTGACAGATAGCTGATGAGCAGAGCTGTGTGTTAAAGGAAACCACTGATACATTAGTGTGCGTGTGTATGTGTGTGTGTTCACAACAGAAGTCACATGATCAGTAGTTTAGCTGTGAAGAAACCATGAGCTCATGTTTAAAGACTTTACTGTGAACTTCATTCATTAATTATGGATATATTAAATGTAGCTCACACACTCTGACATTACAGTCATCAACACACAAATAAAAGGTTTTAAGTGTGCGTGTGTGTAGTGTACTGACCTGATGTGTGTGAGCTGGATTGTGGGAGTGATGTTGACCTTCATGAGTGTGTATGTGTGTAACATGTCTGTCTACAGGCTGCAGAGCAACAGCATCACCTACCTTATCTGTCAGTTTGTGTGTGCGTGTGTGTGTGCGTGTGCGTGTGTGTGTGTGTGTGTGTGTGTGTGTGTGTGTGTGTGTGTGTGTGTGTGTGTGTGTGTGTGTGTGTGTGTGTGTGTGTGTGTGTGTGTGTGTGTGTGTGTGTGTGTGTGTGTGTGTGTGTGTGTGTGTGTGTGTGTGTGTGTGTGTGTGTGTGTGTGTGTGTGTGTGTGTGTGTGTGTGTGTGTGTGTGTGTGTGTGTGTGTGTGTGTGTGTGTGTGTGTGTGTGTGTGTGTGTGTGTGTGTGTGTGTGTGTGTGTGTGTGTGTGTGTGTGTGTGTGTCCTGAAAGGAATGTTCCATATCTCCATGCTGTGTGTTTCTGTGTAACACTTCACATCTGACCCTCAGACTCATGCCTCTGTGTTTGAGCAAATGTGTGTGTGTGTGTGTGTTGTTTGTTCATTAGCAGGTGTGTATATTTATGTGTGTCAGTATGTGTCTCCAGCTGTGTGCTGATGTAGTTAACAGGATCAGACTATAGTTGTTAAGATAGTGATGATTAGAGCATCTCTCTCTCTCTCTCTCTCTCTCTCTCTCTCTCTGTGTTACATGTTTACCTGGTAATCTCATTTAATCCAATAGAAACTGGTTGATTCCATTTTATGGTGAGCCCCCGATTATCAGAGTCCATCTGTACATCTGTTTACTCCCTGCACTCATTGATCAGTGTGTGTGTAATTGTGTGTGTGTGTGTGTGTGTGTGTTTGTTAGTGCTTTCACACTTGCAAAAAACTCTTGAAAAACTCCTGAAGTTTTCGGGGTGAGCTGCATGTGTGAACACAAACAGCTGTTTTTTTTCACTCAGACTTTATCCAGAGTTTCTCCTTCCAGCCCTTTCAGTATTTTTTCTGCAGAAAGTCTGAGTGAGGTCATGTGACAACGCAGCAGGATGTAATCAGGAGAATTCACCTCGAGCGAGTGGGTTTACGTTTTCTGTTCTCCAGTATGTTCTGTGAATGTGTCGAACTACATGTGGCATTGATACACTTGCATATAAAGGCAAAAAATGTCATCATAGTGTTGGAGTCTGTTGCTCTGTCCACGTCATGTCTTGCCCCAGGAGACCCCTCGCCCTTCTGTCTAGCAGGCTTACATAGTTTCCCACTGTGAGGTGCATGTGCAAACAACCAGATCAGGGGGATTTCAGTCCTCCTGAAATTCTCTAAAAGTTTTCAGGAGTGCAAATGTGAAACAGCTCTGAAGTGTGTGATGAATCAGTTTGTTGATCAGAGAAGCAGTTTTGAAGTTTCTCTCTGAGCTCTGAGATGCTGGTCAGACGTTTCTTTATTTTTTATGTTTTATAGATTTACATGTAAATCATTTTCTGATTTACAGTAAATTAAACAACCAAGAACCACCATCATTCAGAGGATGAACAGGTGCAGCTTTATACACCTGTTGTCTCCTTTCAGGTTACATCCCTGCTCAGAGAGCTTCGATCAGCAGATACATCTGAGCCACTCTTCTGTAACTCCTCCCACCTCCACCTGTTCTCAGCTGATCCCTCAGTTTCTGCTGTACCTGCTCCATCTGCTCAGAGATTCTGCTCTAATGTGATTATATACTGTGTGTGTGTGTGTGTGTGTGTGTGTGTGTGTGTGTGTGTGTGTGTGTGTGTGTGTGTTTATTTGAGTGCGATTCATATCCTCCAGTATCAAAGTGAGCATCGAGCTTTTTCTTTCTAAGCATGTCCTCAGCTTAGTGATGCTGTACGTTGTCATGGTAACAGTGGCGTGTTTGTCTGTTGTGTTCATTCAGCATCACAGATGGAACTGCAGAGTCACGTGTCGCCACAGAGTTTGTGTGTGTGTGTGTGTGTGTGTGTGTGTGTGTGTGTGTGTGTTTCTGTCACTATAAACACACTGAGTTGGACTGTGCTGCAGGGTGTCACACATACACACTGTTAGTGTCAGGGTGATCTTTATTCATGTTACACTGTGACAGGAAGGGATCAGTGGGAATCTTTATGGTGGTTGTCACAGTGTAGTTGTCCCTCAGTGTTTGAGCAGGCTTGCACACAGGTAAGCAGTGTGTGTGGAGTGTGTGTACCTGTATGTATGCCCAGTGTGTGTGTGTGCATACAGGTAAGCAGTGTGTGTGGAGTGTGTGTACCTGTATGTATGCCCAGTGTGTGTGTGCATACAGGTAAGCAGTGTGTGTGTACCTGTATGTATGCCGTGTGTGTGTGTGCATACAGGTAAGCAGTGTATGGAGAGCACAAGAGGAAACCAATCAGCAGTCATAAAATGAAGATTATCTTTAATTCATGTCTAACAGATATCTGTTAACAAGTGCATATTATAATCCTGTTTTACCTGTCTCAGCTCCAGCTTTGCCACCTGTCAGGTAACAGATTGCGTTTACGCGACAGCACTGTAACTAATCTCAGCTGTCATCTCATCTTTGTACATTGATTTTTATTCCGTGAGGGCGTAATAATCTTGTCCAGGGATTCTCATTTTGCTTTGCCGTTTCAGAAGCACGGCACAGCTCCACATACACAAACAGTCAGATACACACACACACAGCACTGCGCTACCCTGTTGGCTCTGCAGATCCCACCTCGCCCCTATAACGCCTTTGTTACTACTTTTGAAGATGGTACAGCGGGGGGTCCCTCCATTATGCCTCCACGACATTCAGATTGAAGGCGACACATCACAGGGACTCAAAAAAAGGGAATCTCGAATAGGGCCTAAAAACACAGGAATTGAAGTGTATGCCTGAAGTCCCTGTGCGCTACCTGTGACTACACCTGATTCATTAAGAGTTCACCATCAGTCTTAAGGCCCTGACACACCAAGGAGATCGTTGGCCGTCAGTCCTAGTTGGACTGTCGGTGAGTGGTCTTCGCCCTAGTTTTTGCGGGCCTTTTTTTTGCCGATTCTACATGTTGAATGGCCGCCTGTGGCGTCGCCTCAAGTCTCATGTCGAATCGGCTGTTGGCGGTCGGTGAGAGGAATCTCTCTGATTGGCTGTTCGGAGGTTTCATTTGTCTCCAGCCCTCGACACAGGTTCAGGAAAGCCCCTTGAGCATGCCGCTGTTGTATCCATGCTTTCACCCATTAGTGCGGTTTCTCCTTATTTGTCGCCTCTTCTTTTCTTTTTCCACTTAAAGACCAAGGGCTGACAACGTCAGTGCCATTTTCAACTTTTATCACACATTATTCTCGATCCCGACAGCGGTGTGAAAATGGTCTTCTCTTATCATAACAACGGACTACAGCTGCCTGCCTGTCATGGAGAATTATTTCCTCTCACGCATGCAGAACGTAGGTGGTGGTTGGCCGTCGGCTGTAGTCTTTGCGGTGTGTAACTAGTGCAACTTCTCGGCCAATACGTGAGGCGACGCCACAGGCGGCCTTCATCGCCACTAGGTCTTTGCCGTCTGCTTGGTGTGTCAGGGCCTTTAGAGGAGATATCGCCATCATATCAGAACTGAAGGCTTCAGTCAGATCACCTGTGATCCACAGGATGTTAGTCAACAATAAATAAATACCTGCAGATAATCAATATTACATAATTTATTTATCCTATCATCAATCCATTCATCCTTTATGGTGACATCATGTATGTGATGGACTTGTTGTTTAGGAGGTGTGTATCACTGTTTGATAGAGATAGATTAGAGAGTGTGTGTGTGCATACTGCTGCAGGCTGCTGGGTGAAGTGTCATGGATGTGATCTTACAGGCCAGGCAGCTGGTCAGCTGACTGTGTGTGTGTTGAGTAATGTGCTGTTTGTGTAACACAGTAGTTCATTATTAGAGGAAGTGTGTGTGCCACACAAACTCTCCTAGTTGTGTGTGTGTGTGTGTGTGTGTGTGTGTGTGTGTGTGTGTGTGTGTGTGTGTGTGTGTGTGTGTGTGTGTGTGTGTGTGTGTGTGTGTGTGTGTGTGTGTGTGTGTGTGTGTGTGTGTGTGTGTGTGTGTGTGTGTGTGTGTGTGTGTGTGTGTGTGTGTGTGTGTGTGTGTGTGTGTGTGTGTGTGTGTGTGTGTGTGTGTGTGTGTGTGTGTGTGTGTGTGTGTTTGAGTAGAGGTCTTGCTAACACATAGAGCCCAGTTTCAGTCAGCTTATGTATTTTAGATCTCTGTGTTGTCATGTTTGTGTAAAGATGTGTTCACTCCGTCTGTAGGTTTATTTGTGTAGACAGTGTTTAGAACTATTACAGCAGCACGCAGGGATTATGACCGTTAAATTGGACACGCGCGTGAATATGAACATGACACTTACTGTTTCTGTGACTTCCTGTTGTCTCTCAGAAGAGGGTCAGTGTGGTGGTGGGGGAGGGGTGAGAGGGTGTGGATTGTTGGAAGGATCTGGAAGAGAGCGGAATCAGAGTCTGTTTCCTATTTATAGTCAATATCTGAACGTTCATCCCGTCTTAACTCGTGCTCTAACACACTGCGTGTGTGTGTGACTGTGTGTGTGTAATCTCAGGACACACTGATCCATGGGAGGGGGTGATCAGAGGAGGTTGTCAGGGGCTCCTTCAGGGGGAGATGGAGGGGGAGGCCGGGGAGGAGATACAGCTGTTTGTCAGCTGTTGCTCCCCACCAACAGTGAGCACAGTGTGTGTGTTTGTGTGGTTCTGTGTGAATGATGAGTCCATTAGTGCTGACATGTTGTCAGTTAAAGGTACGATATTTATGTCCCTGTTACGGCTCTAGAACTCTACAATTCTACAACTCATTAATCAGACACTTCTGTACAAAGCGACATACAACTGATAGCACAATGCTAATGAACAGCCTTGTCTACAGTAGTGGTGCAACAGATCACAAATCTGATGGTTTGGATCAGATCACAGATTTTTGCAATGGATTTTTTGTGTGTGCAAAAACCAACAACTTTTTTTTATTTATTTTTTTAACTTTTTTCTTCCTCAACTAGCCATGGCTCAAACTTTGCATTTCAATAGCACGTCAAATCAAAATACATCTCCATATAGTGAAGTATAGTATAGTATAGTATAGTATAGTGAAGAAAATGAAATTTTCTTCACTATACTATACTACTATACATCATATACTCATTCCAATGATAATTAAACAACCAGTCAGATAAACCTGAACTCTCTTTTTATTTATAGAGAGTTTATTAAACAACCGACTGTAATATGAGAAGCGGCATCATTTCAGTAACAGTATTTGTTCTCCTCAATCAGGAACGACATCTTTACAAACACTAAACAGAAATGTGTCTGTAATCTACAGAAATCATTATTATTAGTAATCTTTTTATGTAATGTTATTTTGTACTTTGAGCTGTGATTGTTTTGAACACATTACGCACACAGCCACTGTATCTAGTGGCGTGTGCGAAGCAGCGTTTGATAAAATGTAACCATACACACTGAAATATTAACTCTTTAGGAGGCTTCTTTGTGTTCAAGTCTGCATCAAAAGGCTGAATTGTCTTCCTGTTTGAAAATGGTCATTATAGTGTCAGATTGTCGCTTTGTCTGTCATTTCTGAGTCATAAGCCCTTTTCAGCCAGCCTGTTTAAAGTGTGAATTTACATCCCTATGACCACTATCTGAGGTAGTAACAGAGGGGGGAGACACTGTAAATTCACAGACTCAGACACCAATATTATAAGGATTCAATATAAATGTACAAAGACTCCTCTTTCACACACCTGTCCAAGTGTGTATGTTGTCTTTGTTCCTTTCTCTCTTACTGCACCTCTCTGCTGAAAATCACAGGCTCCCCCCCCCCCTCTTTGTGTGTAGTTTTTTGTGTTGTAGTTTGTTGTAGTCTGAGGTTTTATCGCCCCCTGGGGGCAGGGCAGGGCCGTGTTAGAGGAAGTCATGCATGCAGACTGTGTGTGAGAGTGTTTTTACAGTCTATGGTTTTCAGCTGTTATCTCAGAGTTAAACTGAGTCGAAGCGATCTGAGTCCACCATCCAAAGTCATACAACAAGTACACACTCTTTGTGTGTGTGAGTAGATATAAAAGTCGTATTGTATCAACACAGGATGTCAGCCTGCAGTGTGTTTGTGTTACAGATGGGTTACAGTCAGCTGATGCAGAGCCTGTGTGTCAGGGCTGTGTCAGGGCTGTGTCTGATCAGAGGCAGCATACAACATAAACAACAGAACATGTCTACATCATAACTACAACATGTCTACAACACGCCTATATCATGACCATAACATGTCTACAACACGCCTACATCATAACTACAACATGTCTACAACATAAATAATGTCTCTACAACATGTCTACATGGTACATGACAACAACACATCTACAGTCTGTTGTGTCTCACTCTGAAGCCCTCAGGGTCCACCTGGTCAACATAAGACCCCAGGATGTGCATCATGTGATACCATTGGGCCCAAAAGACTTTATTCCGTAAGCTCATATTGGAAAAGAGTCGTCTATAAATCAGAAGATGTATTTTTTTGAAGTACATACATTTTTCCAATATGAACATGTAAATAACCCTTTTTTTAAATCATTAGGTAGTAAAAGTTGTAAAATGCAATTAAGGCCAAATTCAGATATATTTTGTAGACAAAATCAACGTAGATCAGAGCCACTGGACTGGGATTCTAAGAGCACATGCTTAGGGCTTGGAATCTTTGGGTGTCTCACGATTCGATTTCGATACCTGGGGTCACGATTCGATTCAGAATTGATTTTTGATTCAAAACGATTCTGGATCCATTGATCCATGGATTCAAAGTCTATTTATGAATTAGTACATACTTCAGGATCTACTCCAGTCATCTGTGAGACTGGCTGAATTTCTTGTTGCTCTATTTGGCATTGTAAAAAAAAAAAATCACCCAAAAAAAAAAGAAATTTGGAAGTTATGAATCGATTTTAAATCTTAGAAGAGAAAAATCTTGATTTTTTTCATAAATCGATTTTATTCCCCAACTCTACACATGCTCTATTGGCCCAGTAACGTGGAAGATTGGGGTACTTTTACACGTAGAAGTGGGACTTTTTTTGCTTCATGCGCCACTGAGCAGCTTTTATAGGAATGAACAGGGGTCCGCCTTTAATGCTGTATCCATTATATAATGCATCAATGGTCCTTACAAAGGTACATACACGTGTACACACACAGGTACACAAAAACACTGGTCTGATGAGGAGTTGGTGTCCACTCTCTGCCTGCTTGAGTCCTCAGAGTCTCATAGAGGAACACATACAGATGGTATCAGCTTCCTGTGCCTCTCTGAAAGGCTTCCTGTTCTTTATGTTAGTGCATTGAGTGGACACACACACACATACACACACCCCTGCAGGGCCACCATCCTCTGTGATCAGAGACCTGCTGCTGAGTGACAGCAGACTGTATCGACCTGCTGTGACGTGTGTGTGTGTGTGTGTGTGTGTGTGTGTGTGTGTGTGTGTGTGTGTGTGTGTGTGTGTGTGTGTGTGTGTGTGTGTGTGTGTGTGTGTGTGTGTGTGTGTGTGTGTGTGTGTGTGTGTGTGTGTGTGTGTGTGTGTGTGTGTGTGTGTGTGTGTGTGTGTGTGTGTGTGTGTGTGTGTGTGTGTGTGTGTGTGTGTGTGTGTGTGTGTGTGTGTGTGTGTGTGTGTGTGTGTGTGTGTGTGTGTGTGTGTGTGTGTGTGTGTGTGTGTGTGTTTTATTTAGAGTGTGTATGATCAATCTGACCACTTTCAGCTCCAGATCAATATTTGCGCCACTTTTCTGATTACTATATTTGAAGTTGAGGGTAGAGCTTCAGTGGAGGGAGGAGTTAAACACTTTGTTATCAAAGGCAAACAGAGCTAGTTCATTAGCTGCTAATGAGCTACATACCATCTTGTTTCCCACAGAGTGAGAGTCTGTGTGTATGTGAAGGAGTGATGAAGAGGAGGGTATCTGTTTCTCTGATAGGCTGACACACTGACCTACTTTATCTGCAGCAAGTTCTACTGAAACATCACAGCGTCTAAGTTAAAAGTGTGTGTGTATGTGTGTGTGTGCACACAGTACATGTTTTATACATGAGATACTCTGTTACTGCTGAACGTTGCACAATATTATAATTTATGAAGTATCAAGAATTTTGACAATCTTAGTTTCACTGTTACACAGTTCATGGCTGCTTCATATTAACCTGCAGTTAAGCTGCAGGTGTAAACACTGGGGTGTAAACAGGACAATCAGGAAGACAGTAAGCTGCTGGAGGGGTTTACAGAGCTCAGAGTGCAGACACACAGACAGACTCAAACACACACACAGATACACACACAGACAGACACAAACACAGACTGAACATTTAAGCAGGACTGTAAACTATTTGCTAACATACATCAAGTGTGATGTGTTTATTCTTTGTGAGACTTCTGTGTGAGCAGGTGCATAAATGATGAGTACAGCTTCATTATTCTACATACAGACAAGGTCTGTGTTATTACTCACAATGTTATAGTCATGGAGATATGAACATTCACATAAACCCTTAGCTACAGTCTGAATGTATCACATTTATTAAGACTGTATTTATTTTCTCCCTCAGCACACGCACATTTCACATGTTGGATGAGGATCACTCTTTATCACCATGACGATGCAGTCAGGGGAAGCTCTGCCTGTAAACCTCACATTGTACCAACATAGTTTTTTTCACTTGTAAAAAACCTGCTTCTTTGGATTCATTTTGGCTTCAGTGAGGACGTGTCATAATCTCAGTGTTGGTGTTAACATGACAGACATAAACTGTGCTCTATAGCTCAAATGAACTCTTTAATTTCATTTATTCTGTTTCACATCATGATCATTATATTGAACACTGTTATCACACATCTTACATTATTCTCATACCAATAGGCCTGATACAGACACATACTGTAACACAGTAAATCAGTTTGTGGGAGCAGTGAGACACCTGCTGGCCGATGTGAGTCATGACAGGTCAAGTTACACACACGGGGAGATGAAAACACACAATAATATGGTCTCAGCACACCTTTCAACCAATCCGTGTCTGAGATCATTTTCTTCTTTTAATAAATAAACTGATGACATTGAAGTCAATAAATGAATCTAAAGATGTCACTGTGCTGAGTTGAACTGTTTCTGGGGATTAATTGATCAGCCAATAGAATTATTGGCAGAAGGATTGATTGATAGAGCTTTATTATCAAAGTCTGAAATGTGTCTTCAGTCACAGCAGCTTTATTGACAACATAACATTATAGACAAGAGACAAAGATACGAACATCTCTATCAGATTTAATGTGTTTGATTCCTGTGAGCGCTCTGATTGGTCAGAGTCGATGCTGCAGTGATGAAATATTTCAGTTTCTCATACACACACACACACACACACACACACACACACACACACTCACACACTCACACACACACTCACTCACACACACAGCACAACAAGAGGAAGTGCTTTTGTTCTCTACTTAAACCGTTTGTTTCTCTCTCTCTCTCTCTCTCTCTCCACCGTCTACAGGTGAGGGCCTCACAGACAGACAGGTGGTGACAGAAACAGGCTGACGGCTCCGGCATCATGATCATCTGACACACACACAGACCTGGTGAGTTCACACATGAGATGCAGAGGTGATCTTAGCATCTTGAGTGTTTGATCAAAGGTGAAGTCTGAATGTAGAGCTAGATGTCGTGTCTCCTATCCTACAATCGTTAAGCCAAAATACCTCCCACAGGGCGCTGCTGGTGATGTCATCAGGAGTCGGAGTCTGAGTGGTGGACTCTGTCACCTCGCCCTTTTCTCTGACCAAACCACACTCTCTCTGTGCTGTGTGTGTGTGTGGTGTGTGTGTGTATACAGAGTGCCGGCCAGGCGTCGCTGCGGCTGAGGAGGATGATGATGATGAGGATGATGATGATGATGATGAAGAAGTGTCTCCTGGGTTAGAGTCATCTGGTGAGGGAATGATGGACCTCCCTAATGGCCAATCAGTCATCACCACCACTGCTGCACCTGTCTCTGAGGTTAGGCTCCACCCACCCACAACACCCCCACCTTTCTGCACACACTCAGTTCAACACAGACAGCTGAGGGATGCTGTCAAAAAGACCGAACAACACGGTTCAGTGCACACAGTCATACACCGAATACTTCTGTGTGGAGAGAAAAGTCAGTGACGCATCGCAGTGCTCACACTCAAATCCAGGTGGCGCTAATGCTTGTAACTGTTTGCTAATGCTATTAAACATCAAAAAAAGAAGCAGACACAAGAAAATAGCACACATGACATTGCAGAACTAAAAGAGCCGCCTGCTTCTTTATTTCAGCTGTGTAGGGAAACTTAAGGTTCACAGAGCGGAGAAAGAAAAGAAAATAGGTGTTCGACAACTTCTCCTGCTATTTTTAAAAAGCAGAGAGAGTTGAAGACATTTCTGAAGCGTACACATTTTTTAAGGATATGAGCTCATATAGAGCAGTAGTGGACTCCGACTTCAAGTGTGTATTAAAAGAGCTCAAACCTTGTTACAATGTCCCATCACGTTCACATAAACCAGTCTGTAATTCTTTACTGAAGTACACAAGCGGCGATTAAGCAAATCAGGTTGTTCCATGTTGTGTTATTTAGTTCTTAATAACACCACATGGAAAAAACTGTAACTGTCACTACTGTCAGCTCTGATTCAATAAGAGAAATAGAGAAATAAACATCCAGGACTTTTTGCACAAGTCTTTATAGGTGAGTCCAATTCAAGTCTCAGCCCAAGTCTTTGAGTGCAGCCGCAAGTCCAAGTCATTTCTCTTATGGTTTTAATAAACAAATACCATAAAATGATAAAGTAAAAATATATCCAAAAGTGATAATATCTCCCTTTAAATATAGGACTAGAGGAATGACTACAATGGATAATGTTACTTAGGTTAACGGGAAAATACTGTTACCATTATAAGGTATTCCATAATACCTGTAAGAGTTTGAGTACAACTGTACTAACAACTACTAAAAGTTTATAATCTACTGTATGTATTGGTGTCATAATAAGCCAGTAATGTTTACGTTACGTGGTCAATAGGAAACCTGTAGTACTCTAAACCTGCCTATAACCGCTGTTAATAATCAATGTGGTATTTGTCACTGTTGACAAACATTAGGGGGCAGGGAAGTTTGCTTATGCTGTTTCTAACATCATTTATGGGGCTTCTTAAAAACATTCAGGGTTTGAGGCAGCACCTCTCCAGAACAAGGCAACCTGAGTGACGGCCTAATTCGCTAAGCTGACGTTATGTCTGAAGTCTTTGAAGGGCGAGTCACAGTCAAGTCTCAAGTCATATTTTTGTGTAACTTGCAACTCTGGTCTCAGTCTCAAACTCAAGTAGCCATTTCAGCTGTGAACTGAACCGTGACCTCGGTGAACCGAACCGTGACCTCTGTGAACCTTGACCTCTGTGAATGGTGACCTTTGTGAACTGAACCATGACCTCTGACAGTTTACAGCCCTCATAGATCTAAGATAAACTCTTCATGTTACAGAAACTGTTTAAATGTTTTCCCTTTTTGCAGATAACACCTCAATTCTGACCTGATTGTGTCTGTGTGTCTGTGTGTTTGTGTGTGTGTTTGTGTGTGTGTGTGTAGAAGAGCAGCAGCTCAGAGTCTCTCAGTGAGAAAGTTTCCTCTGACCTGAAGAAAAGTTTTGATGCCGTTGTGTTTGACGTGCTGAAGGTCACACCTGAAGAGTATGCAGTAAGTACAGCCTGTGTGTGTAAGAGTCTCTGATACTGAACATAATGTTTGGATGAATGTTTAAGGGGTCATTTCATTATAAATCAATAACATCTATATCATCGTCATCATCTTCATCATGTCTGTAGACATATCATTATTGATTTCATGCGAGTCCTAATCTGCTCCATTTAACCAGCAGAGGGCGCTCTTTATCTTCTTTCCTCTCTGTCTCCATTGTGACACATCATCAGTATCAGCTTACAGTCTCCATCAGAGTCTGCCTGCAATAAACTGACCTCAGATCTGTTTCTACAGTAACCAATGATAAACTCTGTAACAGTGTGTTTGATATCAGGTTGTTTAATCAGTGTGTGTGTGTCTCCTCAGGGTCAGATCACACTTATGGATGCTCCGGTGTTTAAAGCAATCCAGCCTGAGGTGAGCTGCTCTCAGATCAGTGAGGGGGTTATTGGGAGGAGGGTGGGGGGTGGGGGGTCCTGTGGGTAAATGACAGGATTTTAATCAGGGGTGTGATGATGTGATTCTTCTGGATTTATCATGAATTGTGTATTTTGGACATGAACAGCTGACCCACAGTCCTGAATCATCCATCAAAGGGTTTCCTCACATCAGGTGGGATCAGTCCTACCTGACGACCTCTGCTAGTTTGGGATTTTTCCCTATGTCAGAGTTTGCTGCGGCACATTCACACCACACAGGAGTCTGTAATTTACTCGAGTTTACCGACATTTCTGATTCGAACCATCAAGGCGCTGCCTGACAGACAGCTATCTCTGAGGGATGCTGCGCTCTTATTCTTTTTAAATTCTGTACAAAAAGACAACATGGGGCTCCTCATGTTTTTGCTGCCCAATGCCTTCATGTTTACATTATGTTGGCTCTATAAATACATTTGATTTGAGCCTGTTACTGCAGAGCATGTCATCCAACGAATCACTCTCACATCTGCTTCTTCAGATGGATATGAGTTTACTCTTTATGTGAATGTGTCTCTATACTGTGCAGAGAGATGAACCAGCTGAACATGCACCAAGACTGCTGTCAAACGTTAGTTTATAATTTCTCAGCGTCTGTTATTCTCCACAGTTAGAAGGGCAGAAAAAGATCCTCTGAAGAAAAATGTACTGTGATCTGTGTGTGCTCAAATATACTCAATACTTTGCCCTGGAATTTTTACCTTAGCCTCCTTAAAGGGATACTTCACCCATTGAAACATGAATCTGTAGGGAAATTGGGTCATATATGTAGTAGAAATGTGAAATAAATTTTGAAGTTGGTGCCTTCTTGACCGAGAAAAGGCAGAAAGTGTCTTTTTGCCTTATGTAGATTAGAGACAACAACTCCCAGAATGCACAGCACCGCAGGACACTCCCGCTGAAGGAGAGGTGCATTCACGTGGTATCGGAAAAATGAGATTTCGAGTTGTAAAATGCACATGAAACACCTGCTCAAGTCGGTTTTGTGTTTTGTTAACATACTTTTTATTCATGCACGTATTGCACATCAACTTTTTGCTCAAATATAACTTTTGACAATAAGATTTCTCTAAGAAACTTGGACCACCCGAGCAGCACCTGAATGCAGCATTACTCGCGGACAATAATACAGCAGTTTCCTCAACTGAATCAGAGATTTCTTTCAGAAGGAAATGGCATCTTGGAAATTCCTGGCAGAAAACAGACTCTATGTCTGTGTCAATAGGCAAACAGTCACAGCACCGACAACACAAGTCTGCCCCGGCTCCTTTTTCCTTGTCACAGCCGCGGACCTAGCCAGCTAGGCTAGGCTAGCTAGCCTGCCTGTCGGCACCAGCAGCCAGCTCGCCGCTACATTGCGGCTCGTAGAAAGAGCCACAAACATCCGATTCGAGCACAAAACCTTTAAAATCCCCTCCATCCATATCAGTTTGAAGTTGAAACATACGTTTTTTCGCCATTCTTGTCCTTCAGCTTTAGCCATAGAGACACCCAGCTTGAGCCGGCTCAGGCTCCCTGTCTCACAGCAGCTGTCTGTCTGCAGAAGCCGCCTGGCAGCAATATTGCGGGCGGCTCGTAGAAAGAGCCACGAATATCCGTTTCGAGCACAAAACCTTCAAAATCCCCTTCATTCATATCAGTTTGTAGTTGACTTTCCGCCATTGTCGGTTTTACTCAGCTTTATCCACAGAGCCTGTTAGCACAGCTTCCAACTAAGCAATATGGCGGATGTTAAGTTTCGTTTTTGGGAGTGAGGTCCCGCCCACTGATCTGTGATTGGTCTGTAGCTTCAGTGGTTGAAAACATGAGGAACTAGCAATGTAGTTTATCCCTGCTAACCACAATAGACGCCAGTGATGCAATATGACGATTTTTGCATCACTGGAGGCTGCTTGTCAGAAAAGAAATTACAGATATTTCTCATCTTAGGGGGAAATGAGGGCTGGATGCAAGACCATTCAATAAAAACACAAGTTTACTACTGATACAAAGCTTAATGCAAATGGGTGAAGTATCCCTTTAAGCCTTTGCAATTTTTGCAATCTTTATAATTTTATTGAAAGCCACAATTTGCGACAGGGATCTCATAATGTTGGGTACGACATGCATGTACACTGCGTGATGAAGTACCTGTGAATCATAGGCTAGGAGGCAAGTCAACACATAGCGTCATTAGCGTCATGTGTTTGCGGCTGAGGTTGCCATAGCGGTCAGCAGGAAGTGAGCTCTTGCCATAGTGGCGTTCATGTGTATAGAATAGAAAAGTGGAATAGAAAAATATGGACACGGTGGTGGCAAGGGAAACAGAGGCAAACTTGGGGTGCCAGTGTTGAAAAGAGAGCTTGAGATAAGTCATGTTATTGTTATCATATGCTTTTGACAGCTCTGGTGCCTGTGTGGTCGCTCTGATCAGTGCTTCATTTCATGCTGCATTTCTATTGGTTAGTGAATGACGTAGATCATCACATTGTGAGCTGATTGTCTTAAATTTCTGACATGGTCAGATATTTGGCCCAGGCTATATTTGGTAGCAAAACTGTGAGAACAGTCATCTTTGATCCTCTCTCACTGCGACGTAGGACCACTGTTTTGGAGGTACAACCACAGATATTACCACGATTGATCTTTTTTTGTCTGGGACAGCCCAAAATCGAACTGTCCTTACCCGGCATTACTCATTCAGACATGGTTGATTTGCACAGCATTCATTTTGTGAAACCCACTGCTGATGATGACTCAGCTATATGAACTCTACAGGGTGAAAATGGTGCAGAAACATAAAAAGATTATTATTTTATTATTAAATGGTGCATAAAAGGTTTTAATTTGTGAATTAAAAAAGATTAAAAAGCAAAAAAAAGATTAGTTTGGACGTTTTGAGCTACTAATGTTTTGTCCTTTTCTGATCACAACCCTAATAAAGTCTGTCTTAACAATGTGTACACACACACACACACACACACACACACACACACGCACGCGCACACATGCAGTCTCAGAGACTCTGAGCGAAGGGAAACTGGAGTTTCCAGAGGGCTCAGTGTGTGTTGCTCAGCTCTCACACACTCATGATGGAAACGCCAGCTGTGTGTGCGTGTGTGAGAGAGAGAGAGAGAGAGACTCGGCTCTCTGCCTGAAGAGGAAAATATTAAATAACCTGCGTTGTGTAATAATGTTTTTGTTGTCATTCAGCCCATTTCTGTTCTTGAAGCACCCTTTACATGCCATGCTTTCTGCTAACCACTAGCCTATTAGCCTGTTACAAAATATACAAAGTGTACTTGAAGTCCACCGGTAACTCTGTGATGACATCACTACATGTGTTGAAGTCAGTGAAAGATCATGTGTAGTTAGCTGATTGTTATGGTAGACTGTAACCCGGCCCAAAAGCAGCTGATTTATTTTTTTTGCTTCGTCACATCGGCGTCTGTTGAACTTTTTAATTTTTTATTTACCGTCTTTAAACTCCACTGAATCTCATACCACGTTTCACTCTGTCCATGCTCTGTGTCCTGTGTCAATGTTCTTTCTTCTTTCTGTGGATTGATATGATAACAGTTAGTCCGCCAGAGTCTGTGATTAGAGCAACCATCTGATCGCCATAGTTAAAGTTTGTTCTTCTTAACAACGGCGATCTGTCGAGGTATAGCAGACTGTTGCTATGCATACTCAACCAATCAGAATCTAGTTTTTAATAAGCAGCCTTTTAGAAGGCAGCAGTAGAAAAAATTAAATAAGTTAGCAGGGAGGATTTTAATCAATACACTCTCACTGTGGATACTCAGATACACTCTGGGACTTGCAGACTCTCAGTTTCAAGTCTGTGTGATGTTCAGGTCAGCTGACAGAGACTTCAGCGTCCTGGCGTGCAGCTGCTCGGGGTTGCAAAGGGACGTGTTCAGGGTGTTGTGGGCTCTGTAGTTTCCATGATGAGAGCTGCTGTGGCTCTGCTCAGATAAACTTTGGACTGTTAGATCTCTCAGGCTGATGCATCGCTGAGTTTAGACACATCCAGATGTTCCTCTGCAGACACTTACACACTTTAACTTTCTGCAGAAATACAAACACCAATCAGACTTTCCACCACGTAGTTTCGAAGTGATTCTGGCCCTCAGTATCTCATTAAAACCTGTTTTTTAAGGCACAATCACACACAAACACAGTCATCACAGTTCATTCAGACTCTATCATAAATACATTTAACCAGATCTGACTCAGTATGTTGTTAGCCGTCTAACACTTATTTTTCTCACTGTCCATAAACACATCATAACATTATTCATATGGTGCGTAAAAGACTTGCAGTGTTACACACTCATGTTAACAACATGTGTACACAAACACACAAACACTGTCTGAGCTGGAACACATCTGTAGCTCTCAGAGGGCTCTGTGTCCTGTGTTTAGTGTTTGTGCGTTTAGTGTTTATGTCCTGTGTTCAGTGATGATGTCCTGTACCCTGTTCTGTTTTGTGTGTAGAAAGTTAACATGTTTGAATGTGTGAATTTCTCTGATGGTAAACTATTCAGAGATGTTAAATCTGCAGCCCTTGAGGTGGTGGGGTGGGAATGGGATTAAAATGATGTGATTGTGAGTATGAAGAAACAGATCAGCTAACATGAGACATGACAAGAGAACTTTTCACCTCTGAGCCTCTCTGTCCTCGTCCATCTTTAGTTTCATAAGTAACACTCTGATGATTCACAGCTGGATGTTTTTGAAGCTTACTCAGAGACAGAGAGGGGCTCTAAGGGGGTTTCTGTGTTTTTAACTCGTAGTCATGACAACAGCCAGGTCAGTAAATCACAGCTCTAACTGGCGGCTTCATCTCTGAGAGGAAAATTCTCAGACTGCCTTTAAATGCCAGAGAGAGAGAGATGGAGACTTTGACAAACTGCAGTCTGGATGTGAGAGTGTCTCTCTGCAGTCAGGATGTGAGAGTGTCTCTCTGCAGTCAGGATGTGAGAGTGTCTCTCTGCAGTCAGGATGTGAGAGTGTCTCCAGCAGTCAGGATGTGAGAGTGTCTCTCTGCAGTCAGGATGTGAGAGTGTCTCACTGCAGTCTGGATGTGAGAGTGTCTCTCTGCAGTCAGGATGTGAGAGTGTCTCACTGCAGTCTGGATGTGAGAGTGTCTCCCCTCAGTCCGGATGTGAGAGTGTCTCTCCGCAGTCAGGATGTGAGAGTGTCTCACTGCAGTCTGGATGTGACAGTCAGGATGTGAGAGTGTCTCTCTGCAGTCAGGATGTGAGAGTGTCTCCCTGCAGTCAGGGTGTGAGAGTGTCTCTCTGCAGTCAGGATGTGAGAGTGTCTCTCTGCAGTCAGGATGTGAGAGTGTCTCCCTGCAGTCAGGGTGTGAGAGTGTCTCTCTGCAGTCAGGATGTGAGAGTGTCTCCCTGCAGTCAGGGTGTGAGAGTGTCTCTCTGCGGTCCGGATGTGAGAGTGTCTCTCTGCAGTCAGGATGTGAGAGTGTCTCTCTGCAGTCAGGATGTGAGAGTGTCTCCCTGCAGTCAGGGTGTGAGAGTGTCTCTCTGCGGTCCGGATGTGAGAGTGTCTCTCCGCAGTCAGGATGTGAGAGTGTCTCTCTGCAGTCAGGATGTGAGAGTGTCTCTCTGCAGTCAGGATGTGAGAGTGTCTCCAGCAGTCAGGATGTGAGAGTGTCTCTCTGCAGTCAGGATGTGAGAGTGTCTCACTGCAGTCTGGATGTGAGAGTGTCTCTCTGCAGTCAGGATGTGAGAGTGTCTCACTGCAGTCTGGATGTGAGAGTGTCTCCCCTCAGTCCGGATGTGAGAGTGTCTCTCGGCAGTCAGGATGTGAGAGTGTCTCACTGCAGTCTGGATGTGAGAGTGTCTCTCTGCAGTCAGGATGTGAGAGTGTCTCCCTGCAGTCAGGGTGTGAGAGTGTCTCCCTGCAGTCAGGGTGTGAGAGTGTCTCTCTGCAGTCAGGATGTGAGAGTGTCTCTCTGCAGTCAGGATGTGAGAGTGTCTCCCTGCAGTCAGGGTGTGAGAGTGTCTCTCTGCAGTCAGGATGTGAGAGTGTCTCTCTGCAGTCAGGATGTGAGAGTGTCTCCCTGCAGTCAGGGTGTGAGAGTGTCTCTCTGCAGTCAGGATGTGAGAGTGTCTCCCTGCAGTCAGGGTGTGAGAGTGTCTCTCTGCGGTCCGGATGTGAGAGTGTCTCTCTGCAGTCAGGATGTGAGAGTGTCTCTCTGCAGTCAGGATGTGAGAGTGTCTCTCTGCAGTCAGGATGTGAGAGTGTCTCCCTGCAGTCAGGGTGTGAGAGTGTCTCTCTGCGGTCCGGATGTGAGAGTGTCTCTCTGCAGTCAGGATGTGAGAGTGTCTCTCTGCAGTCAGGATGTGAGAGTGTCTCCCTGCAGTCAGGATGTGAGAGTGTCTCTCTGCAGTCAGGATGTGAGAGTGTCTCTCTGCAGTCAGGATGTGAGAGTGTCTCCCTGCAGTCAGGGTGTGAGAGTGTCTCCCTGCAGTCAGGGTGTGAGAGTGTCTCTCTGCGGTCCGGATGTGAGAGTGTCTCTCTGCAGTCAGGATGTGAGAGTGTCTCTCTGCAGTCAGGATGTGAGAGTGTCTCTCTGCAGTCAGGATGTGAGAGTGTCTCCCTGCAGTCAGGGTGTGAGAGTGTCTCTCTGCAGTCAGGATGTGAGAGTGTCTCACTGCAGTCTGGATGTGAGAGTGTCTCCCCTCAGTCCGGATGTGAGAGTGTCTCTCCGCAGTCAGGATGTGAGAGTGTCTCACTGCAGTCTGGATGTGAGAGTGTCTCACTGCAGTCTGGATGTGAGAGTGTGTCACTACAGTCTGGATGTGAGAGTGTCTCACTGCAGTCCGGATGTGAGAGTGTCTCTCTGCAGTCTGGATGTCAGACTGTCTCTCTGCAGTCTGGGTGTGAGAGTGTCTCTCTGCAGTCAGGATGTGAGAGTGTCTCTCTGCAGTCAGGATGTGAGAGTGTCTCCCTGCAGTCCGGATGTGAGAGTGTCTCTCTGCAGCCTGGATGTGAGAGTGTCTCTCTGCAGTCTGGGTGTGAGAGTGTCTCTCTGCAGTCAGGATGTGAGAGTGTCTCTCTGCAGTCAGGATGTGAGAGTGTCTCTCTGCAGTCAGGATGTGAGAGTGTCTCCCTGCAGTCAGGGTGTGAGAGTGTCTCTCTGCAGTCAGGATGTGAGAGTGTCTCACTGCAGTCTGGATGTGAGAGTGTCTCCCCTCTGTCCGGATGTGAGAGTGTCTCTCCGCAGTCAGGATGTGAGAGTGTCTCACTGCAGTCTGGATGTGAGAGTGTCTCACTGCAGTCTGGATGTGAGAGTGTCTCACTGCAGTCCGGATGTGAGAGTGTCTCCCCTCAGTCCGGATGTGAGAGTGTCTCTCTGCAGTCTGGATGTCAGACTGTCTCTCTGCAGTCTGGATGTGAGAGTGTCTCACTGCAGTCTGGATGTGAGAGTGTCTCTCTGCAGTCTGGATGTCAGACTGTCTCTCTGCAGTCTGGATGTGAGAGTGTCTCACTGCAGTCAGGATGTGAGAGTGTCTCTCTGCAGTCAGGATGTGAGAGTGTCTCCCTGCAGTCAGGATGTGAGAGTGTCTCTCTGCAGTCAGGATGTGAGAGTGTCTCTCTGCAGTCAGGATGTGAGAGTGTCTCCCTGCAGTCAGGGTGTGAGAGTGTCTCCCTGCAGTCAGGGTGTGAGAGTGTCTCTCTGCGGTCCGGATGTGAGAGTGTCTCTCTGCAGTCAGGATGTGAGAGTGTCTCTCTGCAGTCAGGATGTGAGAGTGTCTCCCTGCAGTCAGGGTGTGAGAGTGTCTCTCTGCGGTCCTGATGTGAGAGTGTCTCTCTACAGTCAGGATGTGAGAGTGTCTCTCTGCAGTCAGGATGTGAGAGTGTCTCCCTGCAGTCAGGGTGTGAGAGTGTCTCTCTGCAGTCAGGATGTGAGAGTGTCTCCCTGCAGTCTGGATGTGAGAGTGTCTCCCCTCAGTCCGGATGTGAGAGTGTCTCTCCGCAGTCAGGATGTGAGAGTGTCTCACTGCAGTCTGGATGTGAGAGTGTCTCACTGCAGTCTGGATGTGAGAGTGTGTCACTACAGTCTGGATGTGAGAGTGTCTCACTGCAGTCCGGATGTGAGAGTGTCTCTCTGCAGTCTGGATGTGAGAGTGTCTCTCTGCAGTCTGGGTGTGAGAGTGTCTCTCTGCAGTCAGGATGTGAGAGTGTCTCTCTGCAGTCAGGATGTGAGAGTGTCTCCCTGCAGTCAGGGTGTGAGAGTGTCTCTCTGCAGTCAGGATGTGAGAGTGTCTCTCTGCAGTCAGGATGTGAGAGTGTCTCTCTGCGGTCCGGATGTGAGAGTGTCTCTCTGCAGTCAGGATGTGAGAGTGTCTCTCTGCAGTCAGGATGTGAGAGTGTCTCCCTGCAGTCAGGGTGTGAGAGTGTCTCTCTGCAGTCAGGATGTGAGAGTGTCTCACTGCAGTCTGGATGTGAGAGTGTCTCCCCTCAGTCCGGATGTGAGAGTGTCTCTCCGCAGTCAGGATGTGAGAGTGTCTCACTGCAGTCTGGATGTGAGAGTGTCTCACTGCAGTCTGGATGTGAGAGTGTCTCACTGCAGTCCGGATGTGAGAGTGTCTCCCCTCAGTCCGGATGTGAGAGTGTCTCTCTGCAGTCTGGATGTCAGACTGTCTCTCTGCAGTCTGGATGTGAGAGTGTCTCACTGCAGTCTGGATGTGAGAGTGTCTCTCTGCAGTCTGGATGTCAGACTGTCTCTCTGCAGTCTGGATGTGAGAGTGTCTCACTGCAGTCTGGATGTGAGAGTGTCTCACTGCAGTCTGGATGTCAGACTGTCTCTCTGCAGTCTGGATGTCAGACTGTCTCTCTGCGGTCCGGATGTCAGACTGTGTCTCTGTAGTCAGGATGTCAGACTGTCTCTCTGCAGTCAGGATGTGAGACTGTCTCTCTGCAGTCTGGATGTTAGGGTGTCTCTCTGTGGTCCGGATGTGAGAGTGTCTCTCTGCAGTCAGGATGTCAGACTGTCTCTTTGCTGTCTGGATGTCAGACTGTCTCTCTGCAGTCTGGATGTCAGACTGTCTCTCTGCAGTCTGGATGTCAGACTGTCTCTTTGCTGTCTGGATGTCAGACTGTCTCTTTGCTGTCTGGATGTCAGACTGTCTCTCTGCAGTCTGGATGTCAGACTGTCTCTCTGCAGTCTGGATGTCAGACTGTCTCTCTGCAGTCTGGATGTCAGACTGTCTCTCTGCAGTCTGGATGTCAGACTGTCTCTTTGCTGTCTGAATGTGAGAGTGTCTCTCTGCAGTCTGGATGTCAGACTGTCTCCCTGCTGTCTCGATGTTAGAGTGTCTGACGTTAACACTTGTTATAAATACAGCCCTGTGTTCATGCAGACACAGGGCTGATCTGGTTTCACTGCATCGAGAACATCAGCCTGTAACATCATCAGAGTCATGTAGAGAAGGGCTCCTGGAAGGGTCATTGTTAGCATGCTGAGCAAAGCAGAGTACAGCTTCCTGTTTCAATAGCTGTGTGTATAAGTTGTGTCTTAAGTTTCGTTGTAAAGTCCACTCTAAATCTTGTGTGCAAACTCTTTTGGTTGCAACTTAAGTTGTGTCAGTGTTTGGTTACCACAGAGATGTAAGATTCATCTTGACTAGTGGAGCGTAGCGTCCAAACTAACCAAAATATTGTGTCAGAAATGAGGTTTGAACTTGATGTGACCAATCCATGAGCAGCATTTTCTTCATGCAGTGTTTGTTCCAGTGTTTCCTCCAATGTATAATTGTCTCTGAACAGACTAACAGCTGGAAATAACTTCTGTTAACTGACGTTAATCCACAAACATAAACTCAAATGTTTTTCAAATATGACAAAGCATTATGATTAGGTGATAACTAAAGCCTACATACTTCATCTACAGCTAGTGTTAAAATAGTGGTGAAATCTTCAACTACAACAAAAGGTCATTGAGCAGTCCTCTGTAATTGGACGGATGAAATGATCTGGGCTCATGGAAAACTTAAACGGGAGTAAAAACAAAGTCATCAAACATTTCTGAGGGATGTAATCTATCACCGAGAACAAAAAGGGCTGTAACTAAGCTCAGCCGTCATCACGCCTTTGTACATTTATATTGATGTCCCAGTCTGTGAATTCACATTGCAATTCTGCGTTTTGGGAGCTCCGCATAGACACACAGTCAGACATTCATTCACACATAGAGCTTCTGACACACAGATAGGTTGAGTCTGGTTTACGTAGAGTCTGCAGTGTTTGAGTGAGAAATCTGAACATTTTATGGCTCTTTCCCTTTTTGTTCCTCTCTTTATTTTTCCCTCTCGGCTCTTTCTATTTTTACCTGAACACAGACAGCAGGTAAATATGCGGAACATAAATTTAAATCATCTGGCAGCTTTCATTTTTTCTGTCTCTACAAGCTGCAGAACAGATCAGGAACAGACACGTGTGCAGGTTTTCCATCAGATCTTCCTGTTCTCAGTAAATCTCCACAGTCCCCCTCCCCTCCGTCTTTATGTCAGTTTAACATTTTCAGAGAAGACTGAAACAAAAGGAGCTGCTGTGGAGTCTCTCATGAGATCATTATGAGGTTCAGGGTTTATGTAATCGTGCTCACTGTGAGCCTGCAGAGTCTACAGTGAAGAGAGGATCATCTTTTTATGTTCAGTGAGCTTCATGTTTAAGTCAAATGTTGATGGTTTCTCTCAGTGAGGAGAGTCAAATGTTGATGGTGTCGGTGGGGAGAGTAAAACGTTGAGCCAAAGGTGACGTCACTGATCCTCATGTTAGCCTCTTAGCCTGCAGGCCCACAGGGCCGAGCTGTGCTGAAGGAAATGACTGGCTCTGTGGTTTAACCTGCAAGACTTTTTCCTGCACAGCCGCTCCAGATCACAAACTTTAAATGCAGCCTGCAGGTTTTGAAAGTCTCAGAGAGAAACAAGAGCATAAAGGAGAGAAAATAACATCCTGAAAGTCTCTCTGACTGAGGATGGATTTGACACACAGCTGAAAACAATACATGAAGGTTGTTCAAAGTTTCAATACGTCCACTTTTCCAGACCAAGAAACAGTCTGCAGAGCAGCTCTTATATTTCACAGATGATCTCTGGATCATTTAGAGCAGAGTGGCATGTTTAATTTGTATTAAAAATAATTTATGGGTTAATGACTGATCCAGACTCACCCTCCTTACAGCATTTTTCTCTGATATACTTTTTCCTCCCCCCTTCTGTTTTTTTTCAGGAGCTGTCGAGCTGCGGTTGGAACAAGAAGGAGAAGCACAGTTCTGCTCCAAACGTGGTGGCCTTCACCCGCAGGTTCAACCAGGTGAGACATAGGTGACTGTGAGGTCACCTCCTCCTCCTCCTCCTCCTCCTCCTCCTCCTCCTCCTCCTCCTCCTCCTCCTCTGGTAGCTCCTCTTCATTATGTCCTCTCTGATTTTGACATGCTGTTACTGCTGCTCTTCATCATCATCCTCACATATGGTCACATGACCTTCATGATCAGGTGCAGCCGGTGTGATGTCGGTTTATAAAGTCGTTCATGTTGTCTATAAGACTGTGATCTCCACATGATCAGGTGCAGCAGGTGTGATGTCAATTTTTTTGTTCTCAGATGGTCTTTAGTTCTGCATGGTGGTGCAGCACATGGAGGAACTTCTCCAGGTGTTTGTAGGTGTACTCTGAGCTCACTCCGTGCCTGAATGTGCTTGTTCTGTTACATCATTAACAGGAAGTTGCGGGCAGTGATGTCACATTTCTTCGCTTAAAATTTCTCCATTGTTTCAGACTCTTTTAAGAGTGTCTCTCTCTCTCCTGCAGCATAAAATGAGACGATCACACAGGAATGTGTTTGTGTGGAAACTCTCTGATTCTGTGTCATAGCCTCACACTCTGCAGCTGCAGAAGGAAAACGAGCTGTTTGGATCTTGATCCTGGACTAGGAGGGCAGAGACTCCCACTGAGCTCTTTAACCTGAATTAAAGCCAGACTCCTCCTCCTCTCTCCTTCTCTCTTCCTCATCCTCCTCCTCCTCCTCTCTTCTCCTCCTTCTTTAATTCTAATTAATAGGCTGAATAGGCTTTATTTGCATGAATGGCCCTAACAACACGCACCCACTGCTTGGTTGTGGAAAAAAACTCTGCAGGTACCAAAACAAGAGGGCAACAGAGAGATGTCCGCTGTGAAACTTTAGAAACTCTGCAGGTCTGGAATTGTGCAGAAACAATACAACTCTCCTCTTCACATGTTTGTAAAAGTATTCAAAGTAATGCAATCAATAATTGTGTGAAGATGTCTGATGAACACTGAAGGAGATTTGAAGAAGTCACTAAAAGGGACAAAAAGGCTAGATTAGAATCATACAGTTCTGCAGAAAATACACAAATTGGTGAATTAAAAACTAATCAGAATGCAGGAAGGAATGTATGGTGCTTAAAATGTTCTGGGGCAGACCCCCAGACCCCACCTTACCTGATAGTGCCAACGGATAAATAGCAAATAGGACCAATTTAACTTTTAGTGGCACGGATACTCCATACAGATCATTTACTTTACAAATAAGAAGTACATTTGTGTGAGTTTGTGTAGTTCGGGTGTCTAGCTTGGGTTTCATTTGAAGGTATAATTTGAGCATGAATTGTGCAAGCCCCAAAATGCCTTAAATGACCCGATGTCTCCTGTATGTTCACAGTTTGTTACTTGATCATGTTTTTATCATTGAGGAATCTGTGAGATCATGACGTCTGTCTGATTCTCTGTTTGATGAACTTTTAAAACGTTCAGGTTTTTATTTCTCAGTTTAATCAATCTTCTTCTGATTTCATCTCTACTCCTCAAGACACTTTGGAAATCAAACACATATGACGCAGTTTAGCCGTGTGTGTGTGTCTGTGTGTGTGTGTGGAGATGGATGGATGTGATCCTTCCTCACCTCTACTCTGAAACAAAAACACGTCTCAAAGCGTCTTCCAGGAAAAAAGGAAGAACACACACACACACACACACACACACAAACACACAAAGTAAACAGTAGTGAAGAAGATTAAAGTGTGTGTGTCAGAAAGATGGTCTGTGTCTGTTTGTCTGATCTGAACATGATGTGCAGACAACCTGCCCCTCCTCCTCCTCCTCCTCCTCTTCCTCTCCCTCTTCCCTGAGCTCCAACACTGACTGATTCACTGACTTTTCTTTCCATTTTTCTCCCTAAAGACACACATTTCTATCATCACTCTGCATCCAGCCAGTTAATACACACACATGCACGCACACACATACACACACACACACACACACACACACACACACACACACACAGGCAGGAGTTATGGTGTGTATATTATATGTTGTGTACTCAGACAGATTTTCCTCTGAAATGTTTGTCTATAACTGGTCACTGATCAGTTCTCTGTGAGCTCTGTTGTTCTCTTATCTGAATCTCTGTGTTTGTGCGTTTGTGTGTTTGTGTGTGTGTGTGCTTCAGACGAGTTTCTGGGTGGTTCGAGAGATCCTCCACGCCCAGACACTGAAGATCAGAGCAGAGGTTCTGAGTCTGTACATCCGAACTGCAAAGGTAGAAACACACAAACACACTGAGTTTGTTTAGTGTAGTTTAATATCTAAAACAATATAGTGTCTTTTGGGGAGGGGTCGACACAGCATAGTATCGCGAACCCTTTGCTTGGCAGTATTATATCGATTCATGGCTGGCAAGTATTGATATTTTTATTATTTTAATAGCCAGTATGCTATTTAAATGTTTAATTGCTATAGGGGTTATACAATTCATTTTGAACAAGTTGCATTGTGAAAAATGAGTGCAGTTGTACAGTCGCCCATACATGTTTGTGTCCAGTTAAGTTTGATTACACTGAAATACCAACAGTTCAGATTGTGAGGTGCATGCAGCCTCTTACAGGGTTTTACTTTAATCACAGTGTTGCTCAGTCTGTGGTCTTGACTCTCACTCTGTATGAATAAAAAGACTGAAGTGAGATGAAGACACTCAGAATGTTTTCTTATATGCCAAAACAGTTCTCGATTTAGTTTAATTTTGTTTACATAATATGCAGTTAAAAAAGTTAAATGGCAATATAATGTATCTAAATTCTCAGCATATCGCAAAATGTTTAAAATTGCAATAATATCGTATGGTGACTCCACTATCGTGATAATATCGTATCGTGGGGCCTCTTGTGATTCTCTCTTTGCTCTCTGTGCTGTTCTGACCCTGTGTGTGTGTGTGTGTGTGTGTGTGTGTGTGTGTGTGTGTGTGTGTGTGTGTGTGTGTGTGTGTGCGTGTGCGTGTGCGTGTGCGTGTGCGTGTGTGTCTCCTCTCAGAAACTTTGTGACTGTAACAACCTGCATGCAGTGATGGCCGTGGTGTCAGCGCTGCAGAGCGCCCCCATATTCAGACTCTCTAAAACCTGGGCGGTGAGTACCTGGACTCTGAGGGAGGGGGGTCTGCTCCACATTTATAAACCCTGTTCAAACATGCACACAACTCCTGAAAACTTCCGGAAATGTGTCAATGCAAACAACTGAATTTTTAAACCCTAATTTACCCAGACTCTTTCCTGCCAGCCCCAATTAAATGTTTCCTCATAAAGTCAGGGTGAGCTGATGTGAGAACGCAGGAGGAAATATTCTGAAAAAACGTACCACAAGCAATGCGAAGGTGTGATGACTTTTATAGTCATTGACAAGCATTGACATAAAGGTAAACAGTTTCATCATTGCGTTGATCTCTGTTGCTTCGTAATGTCCTGGCATGATCCCCCCCTCCCCCCGTCAGACAGGTATAGTTCCCTGCTGTGAGGAACATGTGTGAACAACAACTCCGGAGGAGTTTTAGGGGCAGACTGTCTGAAATGTTCTAGAAATCCTCAGAAGTTCATGTGTGAAAAGGTCATACAGATATTCTGAGACACAATAACTATATGGATCATTTGAAGACACATAATTGTGTGTGTGTTTATTCTCTGGTGCAGCTGCTGAGTCGAAAAGACAAGGCGACGTTTGACCGGCTTGACTACCTGATGACCAAAGAAGACAACTACAAACGTCTGAGAGACTTCATCAGCAGCCAGAGCATGGTGTCCTGTATCCCTTATCTAGGTACATGCACACACACACACACACACACAGAGTGTCTGTTAGCTTTATGAGCAGGACATTGTTCTGCGTGAGATGTCTGGTTTCATTATGTCCTGATGTCCACACACTCTCTACAGTCTGGTTTATTCTGTGTGTGTCTGTGTGTGTGTGTGTTTCTGTCTGTAGAAGAATGTACTCAGTCTGGTGTGTTCTTGTTGGTCTCTGCAAAGACGTCACACAGGATGGAAAATCTCTGTGATGTTACATCATCATACCGTGTGTGTGTGTGTGTGTGTGTTTACTGCTGTTCTGTTTGTTCCTGTTGTGTATTCATGATGTCTGGATCATAATGAGATTCAGACGGACACGCTCAGTTGTGTTAAAACACACACACACACACACACACACACACACACACACACACACACACACACACACACACACACACACACACAGATGTAATTTAAGATGTTAAATTAAATCTGTGTAATGAAGAGGACAGACTGTTTATGTTATTCAGTCGTGTGTGAGAGATGATCAGAGTCTCTTTGCTTCAGAGTTTGTGTGTGTGTGTGTGTGTCTGTGTGTGTGTGTGTGTGTGTGTGTGTGTGTTTCCATTTCCATCATTTACAGATAATGTTTGTTTTTTAGAAAAGTTTAGAGTTACAGCTTATGGAATGTTCTGTTTCTCATTCCTTGTCTTCACTAATATTTTAGTAAATCTGTCTGAATTTGTCTTCAGCTGCAACATTAATCCTCTCTGTCTGTCTCTGATGACGGCCAATCAGCTCTCTCTGTTATCTGTCCTTCTCTGATGACGGCCAATCAGCTCTCTCTGTTATCTGTCCTTCTCTGATCACGGCCAATCAGCTCTCTCTGTTATCTGTCCTTCTCTGATGACGGCCAATCAGCTGTCTGCGTTTCAGATATTCAAACTTCTCTCTCTCTTCATTTGTTCTCCTCTGTGCTCCTGTGGCCTCCAGTCCAGCTGCAGTTTGAGTCATCAGATAAAAGCAGAATGTTTCATATCAGGTGACTGTTGATGGTTTAAACAGGTGAAGCTCATATTTTACTCTCTGAGATATTTCATAAATCTGTCACACACTCCTTAACCCGTCGTTAATCTGAAGCTGAGTCAAACACAGGTCATGTTTATAGAAGACTTTAATGTGATCAAACAGGATGTCTGTGTGTGTGTACATGTCATAAACATAAAAAGACTATATGGTATGATATATATAAAGTATAAATACACTGATAAATAAAGAATATCAGAGTAAAACACTGAACATTTGGCCTGAGGAGAATCGCACTTTCTTAAATTACCTTCACACATAAATCCAAAGAAATTTACACACCAGCGCTCTAACTTGTGCACGAACCAGACACTCGCTTCACCAGAGACTGAGTAGAAGAAGGACATGTTGCTCATTGTCAGAGGAATACTGAGTTTAGGCTTTGGCATTTTTCATTTTTGGAACCAGAAGTGACCATGAAAAAAAAGTAGACCACAGTTATATAAAACATGGACTCAGTGATGTCATCATTGGTTTCTGAAGAGACGTTAGGAAGCCCAATGATGGATGTCAACATGTGAGAAATGCTGACTCTACCTAACTTTAGATCAATCTAGAGGTGGAGCTGAGGCGGGGCATACAGCTACAAAGCGTCCACCTGTCAGTCAGAACAACCCCGCCCCTAATTATGCAAAACTCAAATCCTAAGTGAAATCAAAACAGATCAATTTTAATAAAAATTCCCCTGTAAAAGAATTATTATGATAGCAGAATGTAAACTTTAATTTGATTCTAGTAAAAGTCTAATGATATTGATACCTTTTTGTTACTGCACCAACAAAAAGAGAAGTCCTAAACACCCAATATTGGGTTTTGTGTGTTGGCAATGTTTTGGTACTGAAACATGTCTCTGGGCGTCAGCTCTGACAGCTGAAGATTTAAGTCCTCATAAACATCTGGAGGAGGTTTTGCATCTGCATGTAGCATCTAGGGGTGACATGACACCAGAATTTTAAACATTGGATATGATTTAGGTAAAAATCAAATAATATCCATATCTGTTTTAACATTTCATGGAGTATGTATGAAATGTGCAGAGCTGTAAAGTCGTCCATGTTTTCACCGTCTTTTACAGTTTTCTGCTTGCTAACTTGTTTGTCGATTGTTTGGTTTGTGACCGTCTCACTGAAGGAGAAAGCCTCTAGTGGACACTAGAGGAACTGTAGTTTTTGGCACTCCTGCATTGGCTTTATTTTTCAACACCGGACCGGAGGTTGCTGGTTGTTGAACACATTTGCTGCAACTCTCATGTGGTTGACAGGTTATTGTGGCTGCATACATCTTTATGCAACCAGTGGAGTCGCCCCCTGTTGGTCAAAAGAAAGACTGCAGGTTTAAGGCAGTTCTGTGTTGATTACACTTTAGAAACTAAGAAGCTACTTCCACTTCTTTTAAACAGTCTGAGAGTAGAGTTAGTTAAGTGTCAAAGAGAAATCCAGACAGCACCGACACACCTGTAGACAACGGTTACCTGTAATGATTAAACTGGAAACAACTTTAAATCAAGTGATGCTACCACAGTCAGACATCCCAGTTCACCCAGCACCCTGTGGTATCAGTTGTCACATTTAGCTGCTCAGAAGAAGTCACTGGTTTTCCCTTTAATACACTCAGAGATAAACATAGGGCAGGGGGCGGGGCTTTATGGTCTCAGGAAGCTTGATGGACCAATACTGACCAAAGTCGATGTTTGAGCTAACCACAGACTGAGTCATTATAGTCCGGTCATAAACACCACCAACTCTCCTCCTTCATGTTAGACGCTCTGGTCCTGGCTCCGGAGAGGGGGGGAGGGGTCAGACTAAGGAAAGGAGACGAGGAGCGTCCGAAGGATCCTCTGTCTGAGGGCTCAATCGATGGGTCGGATCATTAGCCGGACAGACTTCAGAGAGTAGAAACCTCCTCCGTACTCTGCCCAGAAGATCCCGTCCTGAAACTTACTGCGGTACACCCCCCCGCTGTACCACACCCCGTTCAGGTTTGTCTGTCCGCAGGCGTTGTACCACCACCCGCCTTTATGGAAGTGAGCGCAGTTACCTGAGGGAGACAGAGGCATTAACAAGATGTAAAGAGCAGCGCTTTTTGACTTGTAACAGAAACAAAGAGTAATTCCGAGCTCTAAGCCCCTCTCCCTCCCACCTGAGAAGGCATCCTTGTCGCGGTCCAGCGTGGTGAACTGTTTGCCGTTGTGGCTGCTGAACGAGTCGCCAGCATTCCCCTGGTAGGTGCCGAGTCTGAGCCGGTATCCATCGCTCTCCGACTCGAGGCGGAAGCTGCTGTACTCGGCGTACACCTTCTTCCCCGTCCAGTCCTCCAGCTCCACCATCAGCTTGTAGTCGGCTTGCTTTGCCAGGTTGTATATGTTGACCAGGCCGAGCCAGTGCTCGCCGTTAATGTTTCCGAATCCTCTCTGCAAGGATGACAAACACAGAGTTATTGATACAGAAGTTTGATTTTTTTGTATTTATCCGTAGCTGGGCTGGTAGTAAAACAACATGGAGTCGTGTCTGTGGGTTGTTTCTTATTCTTCTGTTCCAAAGAACACAAAGCAGAGTTGAGACGAGTAAATGAATCAGATCTTTTCTCAGAGGGGGGATAATGTTTGAAGGTTGAGATCTTATGTCACTCAGGATGAATCAGCGGACTGGGAAGAGGAGGTTTACTCAGTCAGATGGACAGAGCAGCAGACACTTCTACTGCTGATCTATAGTTGAATCTGTGACTTTAACTTAATGTGTCAGAAGAAACTGCATCAGCCTCATTAATTCATCTGGGTGTCATTAAACTGAGTGAAGCCTAGGATCACATAGAGAGATCATGGGATCTGTCGTCAAGTTCAGCTGTGTTTCCCTCTTTGATTTCTCATCCTGTATATTTGTATATAGCTCGCTGTGTGCTCCAAGCTGTTTACACCTAGAAATGACCCCAACATGACCTAATGAGACAGGACAGAGCTAGTGAAAACATTTAGGAACCAAAGCTTAAAAATATTTGGGTGTTCTGTGGCGCCCTGATGGCGAATGATTTAACCCTGTAAGCAGTCAGAGTCTAAGCCAACCCTTTGCTGCGCATCTTCCCCTCTGAGTTGTTTCTGTTGTGTAGCTCTGCTCTGTGAGGAACAGGATTTGGTTAAGCTGTAAACCTGTATGTAGATGCATGACACAAAAGTTGAGCTTGTTTCAGTGAAGGTTCCTGGTCTTACCTTGTAGTTCTCCCAGTTCCTGAAGAAGTTAACAGATCCGTCTCTCCTCCTCTGTAACACTGTCCATCCTCCGTTATCAAGGCCGTGTTCACACCAGGCCTGGATCAGCTGCTCGCTGCCGTCCGTCTTCAGCAGGTACATCCCGCTGGTGGTGTGTCCGGCCTGTCGCACCTGGAAACAGTCCCTGAAGGGGCCTGGGGGTTGGGGGGTGGGGGCATTGGAGAGGTCATTGTTTTAGTGGCTCATATATAAAATGTTTCATGTCATTAAATACATGTGGAAATATCTCCATTGGTCAAACACAAAAATATTGCAGAAAAAGTTCTTAAAGTCTTTAGTTTTTCATGTGTAGAGTTCCTGTTAAACAGCAGACTGTTGTTTGAATCTGTGTTTATCTGATTTATGTACAAACAGGAAGCTAGGGAGGGACTTATCCTGGATATTGATTGGCATTTACAGCAGCCAAAAGAGCTGACTGTTTGAACATTTAAACTGAAAACGTGACAACACAGAACTTCAAATCAAAAGGAGGAGGAGGAGGGGACAACGAAGACAAGAAACAACGGTTTTCAGTTGGACGGTTTTCTTTTTCTTTTCTTTTTTCTTTTAACTTTTCTTAGATAATGACACAATCCACAATATGATTAGTAATACCAACCAAAACATGTTTTTATCATTAATGGTGAAAATACTGATGATGGAAGGAGCTTGATCAGATCATTGATAAAAAAAAAAATGTAACATGGGTTCTGACTTCATAAGATCTTCAGATCACTTCAGCTCATCTCTCAGTCTGTCTCCATGGAGTGTAGTGGAGCTACAGTCACATTAGTCCATCTAATGATTCTACTGTCCTGGTCCCAGTATACAGAACAAGCACTGAGGGAGAATACATTTATTGACAAAAGTATGTCTGACTCCTCTACAGTTGGTGGCGATATGCCCCCTTTCTGCTCGTTACTATTGGACCTTCTTCCTGGTGACCTGTTACATCACAAACCAAACAATCGACAAACAAGTTAGCAAGCAGAAAACTGTAAAGACGGTGAAAACATGGACGACTTTACAGCTCTGTACATTTCATACATTCTCTATGAAATGTTAATCCCTTAGTCTTGTTTTCTTCTTCTACACATTTATGATATTCAACTTCAGGTCAAAGCCCGGTGCGAGAACCGTGGAGCATGCGAAGACTGCAAATCCAGTTTTGGTCCAATATCAACATGTGAGAGCAAATTGACCTCCAAACATAATAACTAGGTGTGTTAGTCCGACTTTGAGAAAATCAACTTAGTCTGATTTCAGTCACACTAAAATGTTTAAATCGATTTTAAAAGTTCAGTTTCAGTGACACTGACACAATAAATGAGCTTTTTAACATCATGTAAACACACTGGGTGTGAGATGACCTGACCGTAAACAGATAAAACTTCCTGTAGAGTGTGAACTTTATCTGCTTTACTAAAGATTTCTTATAAATTCCTCCTCTGAACAAATCCACTGATCCATGAGCTGAAGAAGTCTTCATGTGTTAAAGAAATCTTCATCAGTTTGGTGGTGGGGGGGTGTGCGCATTCAGACAGGAAGTGAAACCTGATTATTCAGAGATTCATCCTTCAGACTGACCCCTCTCTCCTCTATTCCCCAGTGCCCACATGTTTGAACCAGTATAAACAGCAGCACTGTGAGGGGCCCCCAGGGTCCATGAGAATGGTTTTCTCAGCTGAGAGTTGGAGCACAAACAGACTCGGCACACATTCATGGACGTGTGCAGCTCCAGGTTTTATTTTTCCTGTGATAATCAGTCTTCATCAGACGTGTCAGTGAGGTTCTTCTCTTTTCTGCCACGCTCTCCTCAGCTCCTCTAAACACAACGTTCAGGCTGAGATTTAAAAATAAACCCTGTCATGGTCTCCTGCTTTAAAAAGGACTCCCAACAGACCGAAGTGTGGTCAGCTGATGTGTGTTTACTGTAGGAAAAAGTCTGAGAGAGAGGGAGGACGGTGGAGGTCTGTTCAGGCTGATGGTTTAGATAATATCCTCTACCTGTTGAAAAGAGTCGATTCATGCAACTCTGATTGGACCCGTCTCTGAGGAAAAGTTCACTTTGTTTGGACTTTTTATGGAGACAAGATGCAGAAATCTATCATGAAACATGCTGTTCTGTTCCAGATGAGTTCAGGTGAAGGATGAAGAAGACCCATCTCTGACTTCCCCTTATTTTTTTAGTTTGGATGAGGATAACTGGGAGCATCAGAAAGTTTTGTTTCATTCAGAGATAACCTGAGATTCTTGTGCAACTTCATATTCAGCTTTTCAGCCATAATTCTGATGACGCTTCAGTTCTGATGAGCTCTGAAGAAAAGTTAAACTCTAAAAAAGTTTATCAAGAGTTATTTGATCCATTCGGGGGTTAGGGTCGTGTGTCATCTACGCGTGTTGTTTCTGCCATAACCTCCCCCATCCTCCTCACAGTCTGTCTTTCCTTCTTCTGTGGTGCTTTATTAAATCCACTCCCTCCTCCTATCTGCTCCATGATTCTCAAAGGTCATCGTCTCTAGCAAACTTGTGAAAGTCACATTAAAGCTCTGCAGAACGCATGACACTGAGCTGTAGGATCCTTTCTTTCTTTTCCTGACATTGCAGAGGCAGTGAGCTGAGGTTTTTTCCCGTGATGAGTTAACTTTTGACATTTGGCAAATTAATCTGTTATTAATAATTTTTCTCTGAAGACCTTGAGTGTCTGTAACTGAAGTCTAACTATCAGATTTAATGTGAGACAGGAGAAAGTCGGATTTGAACATTCCTGTATGAACAGAGTGACGTCACTGACTGAATGACTCCCCCGACAGGATGAACACACTTCTTTTATTCCCCGTTATATCAACACGTGTTGAATGATTGCCTCCATATCCCTGTTTGGTTGTGTAACCTCCGTCAGCGTTCCCCTCCTAGCTCTGATCACCAGCGTTAATACAACAGCTCCAACCAGTAGACATCTCCAAGTAACATCTAAAGTCACAAATTGTTTTCATATGAGGAAGGTGTTCTTTAATGAATCCAGCTCTGTGAGAAAACCACGGCCGAGTCTTAACCACCTCCGAGGATCTGATGTCATTGTTTTGTCTATGAGTCTGAGACTCAAGGGACTCGTCTATCAGATGTTTCTTTGAAGGTACATACCTCTTTATGTGGAGCACAGACTGAATATACGTTAAACTAAACCCTGCAGTAGAAACTGAATCTCATTTCTTCGAAGTCTTTTTCTGAGTTGTTCAGAGATCAAATCCAAACCTGCTAATTTCCTACACATGCTCCGACACGGCGGCCAAGAGGGAATCAGAGGAATGTATGAGCTCACTGCTGCTGCTGCTGCTGCTGCTGCTGCAGCCACAAACTGAGCTTCACTCATACCCACAGTCCACAGTGATTGTACTAAAGAAGAATTCATGAGGACAATTACACCAAGGGACATTTGGTCTACTCTGGTCCCTCCTCCTGGTCTGGGGTGATCCTTTTCAGTCTAAAATGTCTTGCACAGGTCTGTTATAATCAGGTGGTTCTCTGTGGATCCTTTCAGTCTAACATTTATCTAACAGGTCTATTATAATCGGATACGTACCATCAGAGGTCATCGTTCCCTGTGGTGGGGGGTTCCCAAACGGGCTCACAGTCGGAGCGTCTATGCGTGATCCTCTGGGGAAGGCCCGGTTGTTGTTGTCTCTCTGTATCTCGTTGGTGAACCGGTTGTTGACGGGTAAGTTCTGTGGGACCACCTGGACCAGAGGGGGGACCACTGGGAGCTCGCCGCGTCCCAGAGTCCTCAGACACTGCTCTTCCAGGGCAGAGATCAGAACAGACTGGTTGTTGACCACCCCGGCCATGGTGGCGAAACGTCCCTCCAGCTCCTTGTACCTGGAGGCCAGTCTCATCATCTCAGAGGTGACGTTAAGGACGCGGTTCTCGAGCTGGGCCAGCTCCAGAGAGTTGTCCCTCTTTCTGATGATCTCATGCAGCAGCTGCATGTAGAGCTGCGTCACTCTGGAGTTCATGTTCCTGCTCTCTTTCCTCAGTAGCTTCATCTCGTTCACCATGTTCCCATCCACGTCCACCACCAGCTGCAGTGTCTCAATCTCGCGCCGCTGCTTGCTCAGCACCTCCCTCACATCTGCCATATCCATGCGGGTCACCCTGTCCTTGTCGGGCTCGGGGCCGGTGGTGCTGGCACAGATGGGACCTGTGGACAGATATGAGAGGTTCAGGAGAGAACATAGAAGCTCATGGTGGATGTGTTTATTGAAAGAAGAATTCTAACCTGTGATCCTCTGTTCAGGAACCAGGAAGGTGTATGAACACTTCTTGGCGTCAGGGTTGATGGGGGCTCTCTTGCTCCTGTACAGAGGAGGTCCTGAGGTCCTCCGGGCCTCCCTGGAGCTCCTGCAGGAACTCTGTCCCCAGAGGGAGAGACAGAGGAGTGCACACAGGCTCCACATCAGCTTCGTCATGGCTGCAGGCTGCTCTGATGGAGAGATAGACAGTTCTGGTGGTCTCCTGAGTCCCTCCCTGTGAGGAAACACAAATGTGTGAAACAGACCGGTCTTTGTGATCAGTGGCTAACAAAAGGGCAGGGCTGCTGTTTATCGTGTGTTCACAGGAAATGGCTGCAAGAGCACTGAAACAGAGAAGGGTCTGACACGTTGAGATGCTCACAGTCGGTCAGTGTGTTGGCTCAGCTCAAGGTTAGCTCTCGGCTCTTTGTGCTGTTTGTTTGATTGAATAAGAGAAGTATTGTCTGTCAGCCCAGAGGACCACGTCTGCTTTCTGTCACAGTCAGTTCCTCTGCTGACAGAACTATTTCTCTGAGCTTTAACCTCACCTTGTTAAAAAAATTCAATTTCAATTCTATAAAGCTTTATTGGCATGAATGTTACTTTAACAATGTTGCCAAAGCATCAATGCAATACAAAACTATAACAACAATGATCAATGGAGTTGACTCTTTATCTCTGTTACTGTAACAAAGGCATAATTCTCTCCCATCCTCTGATCCTCACAGTATGAACCTTAAAGTCTACTTCCACCAAAGAACCATTCCAGTGACTCTATAACAGAGCCAGGAACTTTTCAGCAAGCTGAGCAGAAGATAGACTTTAGTTCTAACAAACTGAAAACAGGCAGTAAGCAGTTATGTCAGAGAAATATTAACCCACTATGTGTTTACCACACATAAACTTAAACATGGGGGCTCACCCGAATATATTATCAAACAATTTTAGCAATTTTTTTTGGTAACCCTACAAGATCACAATCGAAGACCGATAAACTAAGGAATGATCTCTCCTTGTTCTTTATGACTCCTCCCTGTTTCAGGTTATGTTTGACATGTTCTGACTCTGCAGGTGGTGAGAGAGAGAGAGAGAGAGAGAGCGAGACAGACAGACGTACTCTTATGTCTTTCTTTCAGTGGATTCATTGTGATGTGATGTCTAGTTTTAACGATGAAACTTCAAATGCCGTTGCCTGAATCATGTTGTGCAGCTGGTTTCTGCTGCTGTCATTCTTCACGCTCTACGTCTATAATAAGACTCCTGACCACACAAGACTCGCCTGCTGTGATCATGAATACACTCTTCAAAAAGGAGGTGTGTTCTTTGAGCCACTTTATGAAAGATAAGACAGAGAAATACTTTCATATAACCAACAAACGTAAAGTGGCGATGATGATTGACCTCGGTTGTTATTATTTAAAATAAACCTGTTTTTAACAGTATAATCAGGACATGTTGCTAACTTCTGTGCATGCTGCAATGAAAATAAGATGAAGGCAATAATGATTGAAGTAAAAGCTTCCAGGTGACACATGAGCATGATAACCACACTGTTTAACTTCTGTGTCCAGTCTCACGTCATGCATTAGAGACGTGTTGCAAAATAACACACAAGACCAAGTAACAGTCCTTAATGCAAAAAGTGGAGGTGCAAAATAAAACAATCCAGGAACTCTTAGCTTCTGATTTGTTTGTATGTTCTTAAATCTACTCTCAGCAGCCTCTCTGACCTCGTACAGCACAGTTTACCTTCACCCTCTTTCTGATGCAGCTTCTCATACGATGGCTCGAATGTGCTGCAGGTGGCTGCAGGAATCCGAGAGAAAGTGAGAGGACTGTGCACAAACAGAAGAGTGTGAGCTGAGTTTCTCCCTTCTCCAGATTGTTGCTCTGTCTGTGTCTCTTCAGTGTTTCTGCTCCGGCCCTCCTGATCCTCTTATTAACGTCTCCGCCGTTCTGCACTCAGTGCCTCATTTTTCAGTCCTTTCCCCATCCTTGAACTAGCCCTGTGTCTCCCTGTGTGACGTTGTTGTGGTCTAGAGGAATTCTTCCATGTGTGTCTCTTGGAGCAGAGAGGGAGTAGAGCTGGTGCTGCCGTGTTTTTATGTAACAGGCAGTGTATCCTCGCTGAACTCGGAGCTGATGACTTTAGCAGCAGTGTCAGACCATCACTGCGTGGGAGGGAGGGGGGCACTGAGTCTTCAGTCATCATCATTTACCTCAAGAGAGGCAGCATCCATCAGCTGGAAATCTTTCATCTCCCCATGTTTCTGTCTTTCTCCTTCGTCTCATCCCTGTGCTCTGGACCCAGACTTCTTCTCGTTTGGGTTCGTTGTAGCCTGACTTCCTCTGGGGTTAGAGTTTTCTAGAACCTGGTGTCCTCCTAGATCAAGATTCTTCTGAACCCTGGTGTCCTCCCAGGTCGAGGTTCTTCTGAACCCTGGTGTCCTCCCAGGTCGAGGTTCTTCTGGAACCAGGTATCCTCCTAGGTCGGGGTTCTTCTGGAGCCTGGATTACTTCATGGTTAGGGTTGTTCTCATGCAGTTCTCCTCCTGGGAGCACGTTTTTTGTTGGTCTTATTGGGTTTCTATCTTTCATAGCAACATCATAGCAACAGAGTCTGACGCTATGGTGACAGTTTCTGCGTTGATATCAATGCTATGTATAGTTTGGCAGAATCAAAACATTAACAAAAGAGTGGAGAACAACACACTGGAGAAAGAAAAAATAATGCAGCAGTTAAATATGTGCACGGGGATCGCTTAAGACATGCTCACTCTGTGTTAAACATACCTGGCCAATAAAGCTGATTCTGATTCTGATTCATACAGTAATATGGTCATGCCATGGTCGCAGGATTTAAACTTCAGCATCCCCTCCCACTCGCTGCTAATTTCCTGAATATTTAAACTTCAGGAAGTTTTCAGGAATTTTGTGTGAAAGCACTCTGTGTTGCAGACAGACTACTGCAGCAGCATATTAAAGACTATTATAAGAGGCATGGACTTAAATCAGTGCAGGAAAAAAAACGGAGGCTCAAGAACTCTGATATATATATATATAAGATTTACTAAGTCTTGATTGTTCAGATCTACAGACCAACTGCTTGGGTGTTTAACTTCAGTGTGACTGTGTTACAGACAGTAATATCTCACTCAGCCTGTCTGATATTCTAGAAACAGATCTTCATCAGTCTCTATCAGTGGGACCTAAACATACAGCTGTTAATGATAATGATAGACAGGCAGGCAGACACTGTTTATACACAGCTCCTGTTCTCTTTAAACCAAACTGAGTCTTTAGTCCTGCAGGAACAACTTTGACTGTAATGAGACACCGTCATGTTTCTGTCTCTGATTAATATATAATGTCTGCAGTATTTGAGGTCAACACATGAGCTGATTCTCTGTGGCCTGCTGGGATATATTTGTCCTAAAAAAAACACAGTCACACACATGCACACACACACAAGCAAAAATGTCTGATGACAGTGATTGTCCTCTGCAACTCCTCACAGAGGGAATTAATGAGACTCATTAAGATTCTGTTGGACTTGAAGGTGTATTGAGCTGGTTGGTTGAACAGTTTAATGAGTGTTTGTGGTCACATGTCATGTGAGTCTGAGGCTTCAGGTCACTGTGTGCGTGTGTGAGTGTGTGCGTCTACGTATCCAATATACCAGTATAAAGTACTAATACATGCACCATCATGATTGCCACTACCATCACCCACTGCTCGCCACCTGATGTGATTGATTATGAGGTCATCATTTTGCATTTAAAGGAAACGGTGGTGTACTATTCAGTAAATAAAGCTTGTGGAGTGCTGCTTTGATTGAAAAGACTGTAATTAAAAAAAACAAGTGACCAGAGGAGGTGGGCAGAGAGACTAGTGGGCTGTTGGTCTGTAATTCATATCAACGTTACCATAGACTTAGTGCGCAACTAGAGTAGATGTAGCTAGCAGGATTACGAACTCCACATGGTGGAAACTGATGATACTAAAAGAGCTACAGCTGCAAACAAACTGACTGTTGTGGACCGACCGTGTAGATGAACACTGTAGAAATCATCACAAAGGAACACTGTTTAAACCTTTTTTACCTCTAAGAGACCCCTAAAAAGACTGAGACTGATATACCAGTGAGACTCATACAGGGGAGACTTATTTTTGGACTTTACAGTAATATTAAAACAACTTAAATTTATATTTAATTAATAGTTAAATAAGACAAATGTTATTCACTTTTATAACCTGCCAGACTGACGTTCTGGGAACCCCCCCTTCTTTCCTGCTCCAGTGAAACTCTACACGTGTGCTGATGGGGGGTCAGAGGTCAGTATGTGGGATTAGGCTGCAGCTCCACCTTTCCTCTAGCCCGCCCCCACCATGCAATCAATCGCTCTTTGTAGAAACCCCCCCCTCCCTGAACAACACACACACCATTCTTAACCCCACATCATTCATACTTTGTCAAGATAAGGACTCCGCACCACCACACCCTCCTGCATCACCCCTCACTCCCCCTCTTACCTCCTCCCGAGGGAGTGTCACTAACGCACACATGTTAATAAGTGTGTGTGTATCAATCTGCACATTCAGGACACCAGAGCAGTTTTCACTCATGCTTTCCTGACAATTTTCAGAAAGTTTAAGACAGTGTGTCCCTGAAACTCTCATCATCTGGTTCATACATCTCTCTCAGTAGTCAAGACATGACAGAAAAAGAAAGAACGCTATGCTTTAATATCTATGCTGTGTGTAGTTGGATATCTTTACAGTATCAATGAAAGAGTGGAGAATAACATACTAGAGAATGGAAAACATAATGCAGCAGTTTTATAACGTGCATAGGGAGACTACACCAGTTGCAGGATATAAACTTCTTAACGTCCTCCCCCTCGCTCACGGTGAATTTTCCAGGAATATTTTCTGCTACGAAGTTTTCAAGAGTTTTGTTCATGTGTGAAAACAGCTTCTGACTGTTTTATTTCTGCTCTGACTCCAATTCCCTCTCCTTTGCACATGCTTCCTATTAGTGCCCCCCCCCATCAGTGACCTCCTGTCTGACCCCCCCTCTCTGTTCTGACCCGTCCACTCAGCTGTGTCCCTCAGCTCTCATTAGAGGCTTTAAACGAGCTGCAGACACACTATCCAGACCCTATACACACACACACACACACACACACACACACACACACACACACACACACACACACACACACACACACACACGATTTGTGTTATTTATGATACATGATATCATCATCTTTATGTTAAACAATGCTATCACAATGTAATCATGTTTAAAAATGTTATCACACATCTCAGGCACACTGTGCAGGCTAGCAGAGTGTATGTGTGCAGTTTGTGTGAAGTACGTGGGTTTCCCTGATAGCATCAGTAGTATATCCTCAGGTCGGAGCTTCATGCTCAAACAGTACAGCTGAGTGAACCATCAATCACTGTAAGACTAGTGTGTGTGTGTGTGTGTGTGTGTGTGCTGCTGTGATATTAGCAGTTAGCTTGTGTAATGACCCATTAAAGGTTTCCCTCAGACCTGCCTGACCCCCCCCCCCACCCACGCATGCACGCACGCACGCACACACACACACACACACACACACACACACACACACACACTCAGTGGAAGGAAGCGGCTGTGTGTGTGTGTGTGTGTGTGTGTGTGTGTGTGTGTGTGTGTGTGTGTGCGTGTGCTG
>CM036536.1:21338936-21383936 GCA_020745685.1 Tautogolabrus adspersus
AATATATTCTGGAAAATTCCCCCCAAGCGAGCAGGAGGGGGTGGTGATGTTCCTAGGAAACACTTTCCAAGGCGATAAAATGCTAAGTAAAATTCAGACAAGTCTGCATTTAGGAAAACACTTTGAAAACAGTCAGAGTTGAGCACAATGTATTGCCTGTGTAGGTTCTCAGTCGTCCAAAGGCAACTGGACTGGTTAAAGCTCTTGATTCAAGATCTGTAACCAGTCCATTTCCTTCATACAAAACGGAAGCATGTGGAGAAAAGAACAAGAAGCAAACATGGCTACATGCTACTGCAGCTAGTGAAGAAGGATTGACACAGAGTGATCTGTCTGTGGATTTAAAGGCAGCGAAATAATGACAGATGAGTAGTTCTAGTGCTGTCTAGCTGGGGTGCTGACTTTAATGGTTTAGCCGGCTAATTACACTCATCCTTCATTGATATAAAGAAACTGTCATCTTAGCGTCTTCGTATCTGTCTCTGCTGCCTAATCAAGAGAGAGCCTGGAGATGAACTTCTACAACAGTCACACACTCATTCACCATCATCATTGTGAAAACATCCCTTATGTATTTATATATATATATGATATATATATTTCATCTGATCAGCTGGGTCACTCTGCTCCTCATGCTCTGCTCATTACACACAATCTGCTCCTTTTGCTCTACTACTTACAACCACTCTGCTCATCATACACACTCTGCTTGTCCTGCTCTGTTCCTCACACACACACACACACACACACACACACACACACACACACACACACACACACACACACAAATATACACACTCACACACACGGACACAAACATGTAAAGAAGAGGTGGCTGTGCAGTGTGTGTCTTCACTTCAAATTTCTGTCTGTGTGGGTGGGTGCATGCGTGCATGTGAACATGCATGTTTTCTGAGTGTGTGTTTTTAAAGTGTGTGTGTTTCATGTGTTTCATGTTGCAGTTCAGCAGAGTCGGAGGAGCTGGCGGTCCATCTTTATCCCGGAGCGGTGACTGTGCAGGGGGTGCTGAGGAGGAAGACGGTGATGAAGGAGGGCAAGAAACCTACAGTAAGAATGCACACACGCACGCACGCACACTTATTTTTTGTATTTTAGCTGACGATGTTCTGTTGTGTGAAAATAACAGGAAAGCCTGTCCCAGACTAAGGTTTTACATAGTCGAGCCTGATGCGTCATGTTTCTCCTTTAGCCGACTGACAGTCGAACGTTTTGTTGTAGGTTTTTTTTTTTTGTTCATTGATCCATATTCCCATTTGAGTTTAATCACATCGTTTAACTATTTGTCTTCTAATCTTGGAATAAAATTTTATTCCATGATAGGGCATCCTTTTACTCACTCATTACGTCTTTTAACTTACCATTTGAAGATTTACCGTCTGTAGGCTACTCTCCTGATCATAATAATCCACCAACAATGAGTCTCCATGATTTAAATCCAGTAAAAGATTTAATTCACACACGTTATATTCCTAACAATCCACGGAACTGTAAAAAGAACTACAAAAAAATTCTCCTATTCTGTTGACCTATTGATGACACTTGACAACAGCCAATGAGACCCTTTGTTGAAAGGAGGTGCCACCCCCTGTTCTGACGGCCAATTGCATGCGGCTGTGCTGATGACTGACATGTCTTGTAGCTAGGGATGTAACGATTCACTCAACTCATGATACGATACGATACGATTCTCTCGCGATTTATTTTGAACGAATCGGGAGGTGATTGGAGCTTCTCATTGTGGTGTCGATTAAATGCTGCATCATGTTGGTTGTGCTATGTGTGTAGTTCTCTGTCTTGTTGCAATATTTGCACAGTTTTTGTCTCGTCTGTTATCTTCTCACCTCTTTCATTTTCTGTCTTGGGAAGCAAAAATGCTTCCACTGCCATGATAACGCCTGCTTATTACAACCAACCACCTCTGCTCAACAGCTGCTGACGCTGACGATATTACTGCGATTCATTTTTCAGAGTATCGATTCGAACCTTGACACCTTTGAATCGATTTTTAACTGCCTCACGATTAATCTTTACATCCCTACTTGTAGCCAATGAAATTCCCTTAACATGTATGCTGCTTCCATCCATATGTCTGGGTTATATCATATATATATTCATGCACACACGAAAGAGATTGATTTCATGTAAGAGGGGTTTTCAGAACTGCATTAAAAGTATTAATGAGTTGATATGTATACCAAGATAGGCTTTGAGATATATCTATGTAAAATTGGACATAAACACCCCCATATAGCTGGAATGGAATTATCCTTGAGTTTGACTATGAGACCGACAGTAAACTGAGGCTCCGTCGAACAAATCGTCGAGTATTCGTCTATATGGGGCGACCCCTGCAGGATGTGAATAATTGCTGACTCCCTTTGTTTACTGTTGTAATCTGTACAGACTGTCAGTCTTTATTCACTGTCAGAGCTTACTCTTTATTCTCTATCTTTAGTATATCTGACTCAGTCTGAGCTACACTGCTCTCTCCTGCCTGCAGGTGGCGTCATGGACCAAATACTGGGTGGCTCTGTGTGGAGAGCATCTTTACTACTATCCTGCCAAGTCCCTGAAGGCCACAGAGAGAAAACATGTAAGTAAAGCCTGGTTTATACTTCTGTGTCCAATCAACGCAATATCTACTGAAATACTCCACCTACAAATGCTAGCTTGAAGCAGTGGGATTTCTATTGTAGTTATTTCGCCAGTTTCTGGTTCGAACACATTCCCTTTGTAGTTACATTTTTGAGGAGGTGCATGTCAGGCTACGTGCTTAGGCTAGGTACAGGGCTACAAGAACCTACAGCATAGATTTAAAGCAGAAGAATAAATCAGGCTTAACACACATCATCCCTTCCTACATTTGAGGAGACATCACAGTAGAGGATGAAAGGAGGTCAGACTGTAGAGGTACAGATCAGTAACACCTGTTCTTATGTGTCTCACACACCTGTCACACCTCACACATCTGTCACACTCTCACCCCCTGGTGAACTAAAGCTTCTAACAGAAAAGACATCTACAGAGTTACTGCTTTACTCACTTCCTGGCCGTTTCCACAGGATCCTTGAGTGCAGCGTTCTGTCTCCAACTGGGTTTTTCTCTGTCCGACTGGGTCAGTTTCTAAAGCACAATTGCAGCGGAGTGCAGCCATGAGCAGCTGGACTCAAGTTCACGTGGGAAATTAGAAACAATATGTAACTTTGTGTTTTGAAGGTTGATTTTTTTGGTCATTTTTGTGCCTTGTTTGACGTGATGTTGATGAAGTGATGGGATGTGATCAACCCAGACTTCCTGTCAGGGTCGGTCTTAACTGTACAGCTTGACCTGTGCATGCAGAGAGCTGTATGCGTATTTGAAGGTAAGCAGATTGCTGCTGTCACGGCTCTGGAGTGAGTGGGGTTGGAGCAAAGTGGCATACACGGATCCTGTGGAAGCTGCCAGTTACATGCATACACAGGGTTAAGAAACACTGCTGTTTTACTGCACACACACTCACACGAGAGGGTGTGAGTGTTAGTGTGTGTTGGGGCACAGCTGGTAGCATTCATCAAGTAATCAGAGTGATGACATCACTGCAGTCCTGTGTGTTCATACTAAAGAGAACCTTATGGAGTCAAACACACAGCGGATTTGTGTGAATGTTGTATACTGTGTGTACATGTAGTACTGTGTGTGTACTCTAATATTCAGATCATGGATTTGAATAATTGATTGTTGCTTTAGATCAAACACTTCATACTGATCTTATTCTTCTACTCCTTGTGTTGCTTTGTTTGCTCCTTTCACTCAAGTTCAACTTTAACTGAAGTTTGTTTATTGCTATCTTATAACCATCTATAAACCACCATCCTACGTCCTATGTGTTCATATGGGGATAATGATTGTTCATCATCACAGTACTTTATTCTGACTGTCAGGGTTATTACAGGTGTAACTAAAGGTGTAATTACAGGAATAACCACAGGTGTTATGACGGATGTAATTACAGATATAACAGGTGTTATTACAGTTATTCTAACAGGTGTTATTACAGGTGTTATTACATGGGTTATTTCAGCTATCTTTTATTAGCCTGACCTGAGCTGTGTGTGTGTTTCCCTCACAGTTTAAGTCCATCTCCAGTAAGAGTGTGTGCGTGGTCGGTCTGATGGCCATGATGGCTGACGACCCCGAGCACCCTGACGTCTTCCTGCTGACCGACTCAGAGCACGGTGAGACACACACACACACACACACACACACACACACACACACACAGACACAGACACACACACATTTTCCACTGAAGATTTTACACTCAGACTGTTTGTCTCCGTTGCTTAGGTAACACCTATAAGTACCAGGCAGGAAACAGGATGAATGCTCTGCTGTGGTTCAAACATCTGAGTGCAGCCTGTCAGAGCAACAGGCAACAGGTATGATAAAAACAAAAACACACTGTAACCCACACTCACACTGAGGAGTACCGAACCAATTACATTCATTTCCAAGAGGAGAACGTGGTTCAGTGTTGTTGTGTCGCGTGGTGCAGGGTTGTACAGGGTGGAGATAAAAAGAGGAGAAAAGTTCCATATTTCTCATGTTCAGTAAACAGTGTGTTTTTCTAGGCAGCTCTCGACTATTAGCCCCACCTCACTGTGACTTACCTGCTCATCTCATCTCGCCTGTTCCTCAGGTACCCGCAAATCTGATGTCATTTGAGTGAGACATGCTGAGGAGAGAGAGGGGAGCAAAGGAGAGAATAAGATGCTGAAGAGAGAGACGGAGTGAAGGAATGCTGAGGAGGAGGAGGAGAGACTCTGTAGTGGGAGCTTTCACTGCCATGAGCCCCGCCTCACTGCAGCCTCACCTGCCAACAACTGCCTTAACCAGCCCATCCCCTGTGTGTGTGTGTGTGTGTGTGTGTGTGTGGTGTGTGGTGTGGTGTGTGTGTGTGTGTGTGTGTGTGTGTGTGTGTGTGTGTGTGTGTGTGTGTGTGTGTGTGTGTGTGTGTGTGTGTGTGTGTGTGTGTGTGTGTGTGTGTGTGTGTGTGTGTGTGTGTGTGTGTGTGTGTGTGTGTGTGTGTGTGTGTGTGTGTGTGTGTGTGTGTGTGTGTGTGTGTGTGTGTGTGTGTGTGTGTGTGTGTGTGTGTGTGTGTGTGTGTGTGTGCGTGCGTGCGTGCGTATCACAGATTGTTCATAGGGACATTTGTAATCCTCCTCTGCTTTTTATTGGGTTAACTGTTTTTATTTGCCCCTGGCCTGCCCCCTGGACGCCCCTCCCTCTGCTGCAGCATCTTTACCTTTTAATCAGCCGGACACACAATCACAACACACACACACAATCACACACACACACACACACACACACACACACACACACACGCAATCACAAAACATGCACACACCTGACTCTTGAGGATTTAAACACTTTTTCTCTGACTTTATTGTTATTTTCTCGTACACACAAGTTGTCACAAGACTTTTGGGATGAACCACACACAGACGCAGAAAACACTCTCACACACACCCTCTTCGACACACACACACAAACACACACACTCACACACAGGCCTGTTCTGCATGGTGGTAAACATAAGGGCTCTAATTCTCATGGACTCCAGCAGACTCTGCAAGTGTGGACTTTTATTACTGAACTTTGTCACATACAGGCGCTGTGTGTGTTCACGTGTGTTTGCGTCAGGTGGGGGGGGAGCGGTTTTGTGTATGTTCACACGGTACGATTATCCAGAGTCTAAGCTACGACGCGTTCAAAATGAGTTTGACAACAGTTAACTTTATTACACGTGTGTTTCTGTGACTAGAGTGTTGTTGTCTCACACACACACACACACACACACACACACACACACACACACCCTGAACACTAAAGTTAGAAACTGTGAAAGAGTCAGAGAGAGAGAGAGAGCATCATGATTTCTCCTCCTCTCTCTCTCTGTGTTTTTGCAGACGTTTGAAGCTTCTCGTCTGTTTGTATTATCGTTGTTTTGTTATTGTTTTTTGTTGTGTGTTTTTTTTTGGTGGGGGGTGTCACAGTATTACCATGTAGTCAGCGTACTTCAGTCTGTTACATTTGAATGTTACAGTTTTGTTTTTCTTTGTGTTTATGTGAATTTTAGTGTTCCTATTATTTTGCTCTTCTTTGAATTTGTTCACTTTAATGTTAACGTGTTCACCTGTGATTAACTGAAGCACCTGGTTAGAAAGAGTGCCAACTGATAAGCCCCGCCCTAAAGCCCTGTCTCCCCATCAGCTGTTTGTTCAATCCAAATACAGAAACTCAATCAGGAGGAGAGATTCTTCTTTTTTATTTTTATTTTCTTTTTACAAACAGCTGTTTACATTCAATGTTTACACAATGCTCCCCCCCCCCCCCCATGGTCTTCATCACCCTGAAGAAGAGTGTTACAGTCTGCATAAACAATCGTTCCGTCTGACTAGGGTTGTCAACAGAGTTTTAAACTTGGAAATGATTCTAGTAATAATCAAACGATATCAATGCCTTTTTTGATACTGCAGCAAAAATAGAAGTCCTAGACACTCAATGTTGGATAATTTATTGTTTTTAATCAACAAAAATTGCAGGCAAACTCCTGCACAGTGTCTAAATGCACAAAAACATTTGACAACGTTATAGACAATGTCACTTCCTCCTTCTTTCTGTCTGTAAGAGACATAAACATAACTTTAACCCCAGAAGGACTTTAGAAACGTCGCTGCTCTCTCTCTCTGAGTTTTTTTGGTACCTGACCACCCTATCACAGACAGCACAGTGTGTGTGTTATTCTCTTTTTTTTAACGGTGTGATTGAAGCCAAAAAATACGGGGGGTCAATACCTGGACCTGTGTGTCTTCACGTGAACCAGAACTGTAGCTCTGTGAGCCAATGAGAGGAGCCACTGTCTGTAAATTACATAATCTTGATGGGTTGGGGGGGACAGAGATAGTGGTGTGTTTATGTCAAACCTCTTTAACCTGTTGAATCTCCCCAAACACACACTCATGACAGACGCATACTGTGGAGCTGACTCTGCTAGGTGCTCCCTGTGAGCCTGAGTTTACATGTATTTATGTTTTCAAGAGTTTGGAGATATGTTAGAGCCTTTGCAAAGTTGGGACACGTTTGTTTGGGATGTTTTCCTGGTTTTTGTTTCATGTCGATCTGGGCTAAGGTAACGACTCAATCCTCCTCTGTCTGAGATCAAAAACTTTCCTTGCTCCCCGTTAAAGATAATATGTGTTTATCAGACAAACCTGATAGTCTTTGATTTGTCCTTTATGTCTTTCACTTTGACATCTTCTGAAAGCACAGCCTGAATGAACTGTTCACAGTGAGATCGTCTTATACAGATGGCTCAAGGTGTTTGAATGTGTGTGTGAATGTTGTCCTTCTGTGTGAAGGACTGGCTTCATTCTCTGTTTACCAAAAACATTAACTCCCTGTGTGTGTTGTGTATGGCGTGCGCTGTGACCTCACTGCTGAGTGATGCGCTGAGAACAAATAAACACCCTGCTCTTTTTTACTCCACCTCAGAGTCCGAGTCTTTGTGCTGTCAGAGCCTCTGAGTGTGTTACAGAGTATGTGTAACAGTGTGTTACAGAGTGTGTAACAGAATGTGTGTTACAGGAGCTCTTTGCCGATTGCGTTTCCTCAACAACGCTACAAAATTGCGCAATCATTAGGCCTTTGTACTTAAACATTGCATCATCCCAGTGTGTGATTTTGCGTTGGGGTGTGGGAGTGCAAGAGGGTGGGTGAACACACACACAATCAGACGTGCACGAACACAGCGCTGATCCACTTCACCTGCTCTGACGTTACACATTACCACCGCCTTCACTCCTTTAAGTAGCCTATCTGTTACTATCTATGATGATCAGCAGTGGAGCGGCTTCGCCCCACCATTCAGTCCCTGTGTGTTTTACACTGCAGGAGAGACGTAACAGTAAATATCCTGTCTTCGATCGATGGTCTATGAGGGCAACGAGTTTGTGTTACTGTCAGATACCAGCAATGCCATCTGTGAAAATGAATTATTTTATCGAGATCTCAAGAAAACGACTCAAATTAACTTATCACAGGAAAACCAGCGTTGTTGTCTTGAGAGAACAAACTAAATACGTCCATATCTCAAGAAAACAACCACAATTTACTCATTATCACAGAAAAGGGAGTTTGATAAAATGCCTGGATGTATGTCCATTCAGGGCTTCCGTAGCCTACTGAAGACAGAATATATCTGTAAAAGTGTAAAAACCATAGACTGGTAATCACTGAATGATAAATGTCAGAACTCTTTTTTTAAAGTGATATTAAGTGAAAGTAAACTGTCTCTGGCAGACAAGGGTTTGGGATTTTAACAATACCAGAATTTGAAACTTTGATATGATTCTTGAAAAAACTAAACAATATTAATACCTGTTTGTTACAGAAATAGAAGTCCTAGACACCAATTTAATTTATTAATGTATATTTTAGAGAAACTGCACAATTAATGGCACCGTTTCTGTGCTATTTAGACAGAGCTGTCTGTCTTTTAGTTAAAGTCTGACTAAAGATTTGTGTATAATTTCGCTTTAAAATAACGGAAAATGTATTGTGTGAAAAATCGAAGAATCGATTATTTTGCCATCCGAGTCTGTCTTCTTTCTCGTTGTGGTTGCGCTCTCGCTATTCTCTGCCGCCCCCTGGTGGCCGCATGCTGCAACAGCAGGAGGAGATGTTTCGGAGGTGTACACGGCGGTCCGGGAGGAACCGAACGGAGCAGAGGAGCTTACCGGGAGAACCGAGGAGAGGAGCCACCGGGACTGTTATCATCAGGACACAAACACAGCTACAACAGCAAAACCGTCACACACACACACAGACACACAGCGGGAGGAGTGTGAGTGTGTGTGATCAGAGGTAAGAGAGGAAACTACTGACGACATCACGTTAGCTGGTGTATGTAGCCAGCTAGCTGCATGAGCTAACCTGTAAGGTGTACAGCGGTTTGCTAAGCTAATTAGCTCTAAGGTAAAGAACTGTTTGGTTAGAGATACAGTGACGTACAGAGGACATAATGCGGTTATAACCCGGTAATATTTCGGTACACAGTTTGTTAGTAACGCTGGGTTTCAGTCTGTGTTTGCTAACTGTTAGCTCTTAGCTGGTGTTAAAGCAGGCAGAGACTTCATGAAAGAGCGACTGTGTTCACAGACTGCCTGCGTGGACCTGATCCTCCACAAACAGATCATCCAGAATCGGATTGCACAAAATCCTTGGCAATGTTTTTGTGCAATTTAGACAGTGTGCAGGAGTTTGTCTTTTGAAACCAAGACATTACGATATTGCCTGGGTTTTATATTTGTGTTGCTGTGGTATCAATCAGGTATCAATGTTTGATTTTGACTAGAATCATATCAAAGATTAAAACTCTGGTAACATGATAACTCTATTGAACAGGATCTTTGTCATGGTTGTTTTGTTACTAAATTTAAACTACAATACGATTCCATAGACAAATATATCATATTTTAATGTTATATAGTATTGCAATTCTCAATCATATTTATTTTGTCTTGACTTTATGTTTTGAATTTCAGTTTGGTTTATATTAGTTTTGAATGCTGGTTTTTATTTTAGTTAAGTTTTCATTAGTTTTAGTTATTTTTATTATAAATGGTTTAAAAAGATATAAAGAAGAATAAAAGAGCAGAAAGCTGGTGATCTGTTCTGGACCAGCTCCAGCTGGGCTGTAAATCTGGGTCAATCGCGCCCTGAGGGGGCAAAAAGAGATAGAGGGTCAGATAATCGATCAGTTTATTGATCCTGACGTTGCCCCTTCTCTTTGTTTCTATCTCATCAGGTGACATCCTGTCTGCTGACAGCGTAGCTCCGCCCCTCACAGAGTCTGTCTGACGGGACAGGTGGGCGGGCGGTGGTGACAGTGCGCGGGAGGTGCCATGTATCAGGGGTGAGGGGGATCAGCTGCGGGGGACACAGCGTCGGGTGAGGAGGGGGGAGATGAAGCTCAAACAGCGCGTGGTGGTGCTGTGTGCCGTGCTTCTCCTGCTCGGCCTCGCCAAGATCTTCCTGCTGGACGGAGGAGAGGGCTCTGCCTCCAGCCGACGGGACCTCAGAGCCTTTCGCAAGGTAAGGGACCAATCAGCTATCAGCATTATCTCCATCCAATCAGTTGCTAGTATGATTCGTCACTTAATCGATCAGCTGTGTCCTTCCTCGACCTCTTCAGCCCTCTGAAATCAGCTTTTTTTTAACAGCATCCTCATAAACTATTCAAAAGTTTTTACCTCTTAAAGCTAAGGCTGCTATCTTAAGTGTCATCATGTTGTTTGTTATTTGATGATGTCATTGCATCATATTTCACGGTGTAAAACTTAGTGCTGCAGGAGATCACTGTGATCATCATGATCCTGTTTGAAATCATAAAAGACTTCCTGATAACGAGAACATCACTTCCATAATGAACAAAGTTATTGTCGTACACATTTTAAGCACACGAAGCATTTAAACATACTCTGAGAAATGACATCACAAAATTCTCCTTTAAGCACTGAGAGAGAATTTTATTGTCTTTTACTGAATAGGGGTACGAGACGAGACACTCGGTTCACGAAATGAGACGATATTATAACGCTGTTTTAAGGAAACTTTGATGACAAAATACATGACTAGAATCACGGATGGGCTTTGATCCATTTCTCCACTCGCTCCACCATGATGGCTGCATCTCTGCGTTTATGTACTGATATCATGAGACAATCTGTTACTTTTTAATATCGCAAGCTTTCTGCCACTCAGTGGCTCTAAGTGTCGTGACTCCCCCCACCATGACGTTACATGCATACGGACTATAATACCGATCGTTAGAATAACAGATTGTGTTGTTTTAAAACAAGTGTTATCAAAAACCATCAAAGTATCAAATATTTGGACGTCCTTGAGCTCATATCAGATGTGTTCTAGATAGTTATGATGAAAAAACTTTTTCTCACTGTCTATGAAAGCTTTATTTCTGTTGTTTGCACCCACAGATGGAGGCCGGCCTCTCTCTCTCCCGGGGGGCTCGCCTCACCCACACTCTGCAGTCTCCGTGGGAGATAGCGAGTCAGTGGGTGGGTCCAAGGGAGGTGTACCCAGAAGAGACCCCCGAGCTTGCGGCGGTGCTCACCTCGCTCAGCTCTGCCCGAATCGAGCGGGCTGACGTGGGCTACAAGGGGACACAGCTGAAGGCCCTGCTGGTGCTGGACGGGGGTCAGAAGGTCGTCTTCAAACCCAAGAGGTCAGAGCTGTTAGCGAGGGGGGCGGGATCCAGCTGTGCATGTTTCACAGTAATTCAGCTGTCTCTCTCTCTCTCTCTCTCTCAGATATAACAGAGACTATGTGGTGGAGGGCGAGCCGTACGCAGGCTACGACAGACACAACGCTGAGGTGGCTGCTTTTCACCTGGACAGGTGAGTACACGTCAGCATAATACTGTCTGACTGGTTACTTGTATTACATGTAAGTGGGCACGCCCTAAAAACGAGTGGCACCTGGAGAGACAGGGTTTACGCGGAATGTGAACGATGTGTCTCTGTGCGACTAAAATCTAACCAGGGCTCCCTTGGGTCGTGAAATTTCTTCTTTTTTTTTTTTTTGTGGGCTTGCTTTTCCACGTGACAGTTCACAACATTTAATGCAGCATGTTTAAACTTGTTCACAAACTGCCAACAGAGCAGAGAGGGAGATGAAGATGGGGAAATTCAAGGTTGAGAAAATCTTACTTCAAGTTGAAAAATACAGAAAATGTTGGACAAACAACAATAATGTTGCGACTTGCAAAATATGCACAACAAAATCAACTTTGGACAATGGAAATCAAAGCCGTTAAATCCCACATGATTCTGATGCAATAAATGGTGTAAATGTTTCTTTAAAAGAATAAGGAATCTGTACCCGAGGGGTCCGGATATCCAACATGGAAAGTGTTCTAGTTCCATTTGTAGTCCAACCTGTATCGACCAATCACGTATCAGCAGGCTTTGTGTATGCAGGAAAAACAGTTTGTGTGGATGGAAAAAAAAAAGGCAGAATGTCTTCTGCGATAGCGACACACCAGCTCCCAATTAACGGTTATCTAAGAAGGATTTTTATGTCTCTGTAAACAGAAATTTGCATAAAAGTAAAGCTAAGAACTAATTACCAATCAAACATAACCACAAATCTTCTTCAAGCTATGTTATTAAAGCCAATTAGTGTTTAGATTTCCAGACTTCCTTAAATGCATCATAAATAATCTGACCTCCTTTCAACAACAAAAAAAATGTATTATAATTTTTTTTATTAAATGTTTATTTTGGGCTTTTTATGCCTTTATTTAGAGACAGGACAGTGGATAGAGTCAGAAATCGGGGAGAGAGAAAGTGGGGAATGACATGCAGAAAATATGCCACAGGTTGGATTGGAACCCGGGCCACCTGCTTGGATGACTACAGCCTCCGTACATAGGGTGCGCGCACTAAAGGGCTGGGAATCTTTGGGTGTCTCCTGATTCGATTCAATTTCGATCCTTGGCGTCACGATATGATTCAGAGAATCTATTTTTCGATTCAAAACGATTCTGGATTCATGATTCAAAGTCTATTTTTGAATTAGTACATACTTCAGGATCTACTCCAGTCATCTGAGAGACTGGCTGAATTTTTCTTGCTGCTCCATTTGACATTCTACTGAGTTAAAGAGCTAGCCTTAGCACTTACCAGAGAGTGACTGATTAGCAAAAAAACACAACACTTTAATAGGTGTTTTCTTCTCCTCTTGAGGACAGACCTGACGATCAGCCCATGATATACCATGATTATATACCATGATAGTGATGACAGACCATGATAGTCGATTAATAACAATTATAGACAATGACAGAACATGATAGTCGATTATAGACGATGACAGACCAGGATAGTCGATGAGTTAATGATAGACCATGATACACGATGATTGCTGAGGGGTTCTGAGATTGTGAGCAGGAGTCATTTCAAGTAATACCTGTGTGTCCTCTCTTCAGGATCCTGGGCTTCAGGAGAGCACCTCTAGTGGTGGGGAGGTATGTTAACCTGCGGACCGAGATCAAACCTGTGGCCACAGAGCAGCTGCTGAGCACCTTCCTCATGCAGGGTCAGTTTTTTTTATTAACACCTGTGATACAGTTGTGACAGAGTCAGACTGTTGCTGTGTGAATGACTTGTCCAACTGAATCAGTCCATACCAACTCTGTGTCCTCCTGTCTCATGTTCAGAGGACACGTGTGTGTGTGTGTGTGTGTGTGTGTGTGTGTGTGTGTGTGTGTGTGTGTGTGTGTGTGTGTGTGTGTGTGTGTGTGTGTGTGTGTGTGTGTGTGTGTGTGTGTGTGTGTGTGTGTGTGTGTGTGTGTGTGTGTGTGTGTGTGAGAGAGTCAGTGTAAGTGTGTCTCCTCAGAGCTGTGTTTAAAGCAAACATGTTCAACTAGCAGAGTTTAAACCACAGAAGAAGAGGCGTTAACACTCTCACTGTGAGGATAAAAAGGTATTAAAACTAAAAGGTCCGTGCAGCAGATTCAAGTTCAGAGGTCAGACCTGAGAGGCTCTGCTCACCTGTGAGAACACCTTCATTCATCGGTCCATCCACAGAAAAAAGAATTGTCAATTGTCAGTCAAGTAACCACTCAGGGACATTTCTCCATCAAACATGTGATGGACAGAGCGTCTCTGAGAGGGTGTACTGCTTTAACTTGTCTTCATTTTTGAATGAGAGCAAACATGTTGTTTGGACCATAAAATTTGTATGATGATGAAGACGTCAGATGAAGACATCATACAAACAAAAAGAGGCTGAGCTAAAGTTAGCAGCAGCTCTTCTCCGTGTTCCTCCTGACATCCTGATATCAAGCATCAAACTGCTTCAATCAGGGTTCATGTACTGTAGTTATAAAAAAAAACTTTATTTTATGATAAAAAATGAATGTCCAGATAGAAACTTGAGAATAAACTAGAGTAAAATTCTGGTTTCTTCATATTTCTGTCACTGTCCTCAAACTGCAGCTTTATTCATTTATTATAAAACTAATATGAATGTGATTATGGATCAGTTAGAAACAATCATGTGATCATATTTTGGCTGTGAAAACATTTCAGATGGTTGAGAATGAAACACATGTTGACGGAGATATTCACAGCTGAGCGAGGTACAGCCGTGTTGTAATTATTACCTGACAAGTATTGAGTCAATTTATCAACCCCGAACAGCTCATCTGGTCATATTATTATTCAGGTTATATTACACACTCAGATCAACATGTTGGGTCTAGAATGATTAAAACAGTTGCTTGTTCTGTCCACTAGATGGTGCTGCAGGAGGTTGTTTCAAACAAAGATGAAGAACACATCTTTTCATTTAACTTTGGTTACTAAAGAAGCTGCTTTCATTTTTTCTTTGTACAATCCTCATTTCTCATGAAACCTGAATTTTCGGTCCAAATGTTCTGTTACTGCAAAATAAAAATAAAAGAGAGTAACAGTGAAAAGTTCCTCTCACAGTTATTAAGTTTAACAGTTTTTCTTTCAGGACTCAATGAACTGTTGGTTTAAAGTAATAAATCAAAATAAATGTTATCAGTACTCACAGAATGTCTCCTCTTCTGCAGGTAATAACACCTGTTTTTACGGGAAGTGTTATTACTGTCGGGAGAGTGAGCCGGCGTGTGCAGACGGAGAGATGATGGAGGGCTCTTTAACTCTTTGGCTACCGGACGTTTGGCCGCTGCAGAAACACAGACACCCCTGGGGACGCACGTACAGGGAGGGCAAACTGGCCAGGTGAGACACACCTGAGACCTGAGTGAGCAGCAACAGCTTGAATCTGTAAACGCACATGTGCACGCGTTTGTTTTAAGGTTGTCCCAAGTTTATAAAACTTTAAGTGTTTTAAAGGAAGCAATCTGTTATTTTAATAAATGATTGTATCGTACAGAAGCGCATTGCATTCACCAAAGAAAAATAAATTAGACACAGGATCTCGTAATTATGAGATCTTTTCTCATAATGATGATTTGGATTACGAGAAAAGATCTCATAATTACGAGAAAAAATCTCATAATTACGAGATCCTGATCTCGTAATTATGAGATCAGCACTGCTACGCTGAAGGTGCTGCAGCACCTCATACAGACAGACAGGCACAATTCGGCTGCAACGCACCGCCCAGCTTCTCTGTTAACTTGTCATTAAAGAGTCTTTTAAATAAAAAGTCCTCTCCATAAGGTTGATTTAATAAACAATATATCACTGTCTTCTACAAATGTATTTGTATGACGGAATGAGGGAGAAAGGCTATTTGAAAGTGGCGCAGCCCGCCTGGTCTGCTCCTGATCCTGGAGCCCAGTGTTACCGTGAAGTGAGCCTGAGAGGGAGAGACGAGTGGGGAAAGAAACAGTTACGCACAGATGTGGAGGGACATAGGCCAACTCAGGTTAGAACAGATTGTAGTTGCAGACTGATGCCTTCCAACCCGCTCCAACGTGCCTTCAGTGCGATTAGGCTACATGTCTGCACATCCGCTTGTCACCTTCACTGCTCTGTTTATTAAAAACTATAAACTTTAACATCAACGAGAAGCACGCACGCTAAGAAACCGATGTAAGTGGCGAGTTCATATTTGTCTGTATCAGTCTCAGCTCAGTGCTCTACACACGTAGGCTACCCCCCACCGCACACCTATCCCCCCCTTAACACACACAATACAGCGCTGTCCCTCGCTCTGAAACATCAGCTAGTGTTAATCTCATAATTACGAGATCCTGATCTCATAATTACGAGATCTGTCTGTAAAATGTGTCTATTTTTTTTTTCTTTGGTGAATGCAATGTGCATCCGTAGTATGGAAAAGTACTGACACTTTAAAATACTTAACTACACCTGTTCCGTCAGACAGGTGTGCAGGAGATGAACAATCCATCAAACACTTCACACGAACTCCTGCACACTGAAAAGTTGACAATGTTTTTGTGCAATTCAGACAGTGTGCAGCAGTTTGTCTGCAATTTTTGTTAATCAAATACAATAAATTATACAATTTTGGTCGTCTAGGACTTCTCATTTTGTTGCCCTGGTTACAACCTGTCTAGGATCTTTTCAAAGTTTAAAATTCTGGTGTGTGTGTGTGTGTGTGTGTGTGTGTGTGTGTGTGTGTGTGTGTGTGTGTGTGTGTGTGTTTGTGTTTGTGTTTGTGTGTGTGTGTGTGTGTATTGACCAGGTGGGAGTATGATGAGAGTTACTGCGAGGCGGTGAAGAAGATGCCGCCGTATGACGCCGGCCCACGTCTGCTGGATGTCATTGACACGGCCATCTTTGATTACCTCATCGGGAACGCCGATCGGCATCACTACGAGAGTTTCCAGGACGACGGTGGCGCCAGCATGCTCATCCTCCTCGACAACGCCAAGAGGTCGGTAACAACATTATCATTGTATCAGAAGAACGGTCGACGTCTCTTTTACACACAACAAACTACGATTTAACTGAAACAAGTTTAATTATTCTGAGTCAAAGCTGTTCATTATTATTTTGTTCTTCTTTCAGACATTATGTATTATTCCGCCACGTTTTTTGGCACAAAAGTCCTTCCACATCTTTCAACCCTGAAACATCGAAGTGTAGCTCATTCAGTACATGTCTGCTTTGACTTTTCGACTATTTCTTCTTTCAGAAATATTTAACCTTTTCCACAAAAGTTGGGACCATTGAAATGAATGGCAGAATGGTCAAAATGTCCCATTTTCAAATTTCTTCAACCTTATTTAACGCCTTAAAACTTGTTCATACATTCTCACAGAAACTCTATCCAACCTTTAAAATATTCCAGACACTTTGGACTTTTTCAGTATCATTCAAACTTTTTCATACACTGACAGAGTTGGTTCATATTTTCCACTCTTAAAAGAAATTCACATTAGTGTGTATTACACAGAATGTTCAGTCTCACAGTGCAGAGGGGCCAGAAAATATCTCGGTCACCTCCTAAAAAAACTGATACTTGTACCTCAATTTTTTACTCCACATACACAAAAAAGGCGTCAAACTGTAGGTAATGTTATGTTTCTTGTGGAAAATGGGTTAATACAGCAAAAGAATGCACACTTTAGCCAGTACATACCCAGCTGAAACAGAAACTTGACAAGTGCCCCATTAACTCCAATCTTTTCATTCTGGTAGAATTTTCTAAAGGGACCAGAAGAGAGAGCTTTCTATCTCCCTGTCCTGGACACATTTCTAGGATTAAAAACATGAAATGATCATAACTGCTTCATCAAGGCCTTGAGGTGCTTATGCTGTGATCCATTTGCTAATAGCAGTTACAGGCTTGGCACACTGACTGAAGTTTGAGACAATGTTTTGACCTGGGATAAAATCAACAGTCACTCTGCAGCTAAACATCAGTTACTATCACCATGGCATCCATGTTGGTTTATTCCATCACAGGGGGTCAGGTCTGTGCTCCATGTTGGTTTATTCCATCAGAGGGGGTCAGGTCTGTGCTCCATGTTGGTTTATTCCATCAGAGGTTTCAGGTTTGTGCTCCATGTTGGTTTATTCGTTAGAGGGGGTCAGGTCTGTGCTCCATGTTGGTGTATTCAATTAGAGGGGGTCATGTCTATGTTCCACGTTGGTTTATTCCATCAGAGGGGGTCAGTTCTATGCTCCACGTTGGTTTATTCCATTATAGGGGGTCAGGTCTATGCTCCATGTTGGTTTATTTAGTAAGAGGGGGTCAGGTCTGTGCTCCATGTTGGTTTATTCCATTAGAGGGGGTCAGGTCTGTGCTCCATGTTGGTTTATTCCATCAGAGGGGGTCAGGTCTGTGCTCCATGTTGGTTTATTCCATCAGAGGTGGTTAGGTCTGTGCTCCATGTTGGTTTATTCCATTAGAGGGGGTCAGGTCTGTGCTCCATGTTGGTTTATTCCATTAGAGGGGGTCAGGTCTGTGCTCCATGTTGGTTTATTCCATTAGAGGTGGTCAGGTCTGTGCTCCATGTTGGATTATTCCATTAGAGGGGGTCAGGTCTATGCTTCACGTTGGATTATTTAGTAAAAGGGGGTCAGGTCTATGCTCCATGCTGGTTTATTCCATTAGAGGGGGTCAGGTCTATGCTCCACGTTGGATTATTTAGTAAAAGGGGGTCAGGTCTGTGCTCCATGTTGGTTTATTCCATAAGAGGGGGTCAGGTCTGTGCTCCATGTTGGTTTATTCCATCAGAGGGGGTCAGGTCTGTGCTCCATGTTGGTTTATTCCATCAGAGGGGGTCAGGTCTATGCTCCATGTTGGTTTATTCCATTAGAGGGGGTAAGGTCTGTGCTCCATGTTGGTTTATTCCATTAGAGAGGGTCAGGTCTATGCTCCACGTTGGATTATTTAGTAAAAGGGGGTCAGGTCTATGCTCCATGTTGGTTTATTCCATTAGAGGGGGTCAGGTCTATGCTCCACGTTGGATTATTTAGTAAAAGGGGGTCAGGTCTGTGCTCCATGTTGGTTAATTCCATAAGAGGGGGTCAGGTCTGTGCTCCATGTTGGTTTATTCCATCAGAGGGGGTCAGGTCTGTGCTCCATGTTGGTTTATTCCATAAGAGGGGGTCAGGTCTATGCTCCATGTTGGTTTATTCCATTAGAGGGGGTAAGGTCTATGCTCCATATTGGTTTATTCCATCAGAGGGGGTCAGGTCTGTGCTCCATGTTGGTTTATTCCATTAGATGGGGTCAGGTCTGTGCTCCATGTTGGTTTATTCCATAAGAGGGGGTCAGGTCTATGCTCCATGTTGCTTTTTTCCATTAGAGGGGGTCAGGTCTGTGCTCCATGTTGATTTATTCCATAAGAGGGGATCAGGTCTGTGCTCCATGTTGGTTTATTCCATTAGAGGGGGTCAGGTCTGTGCTCCATGTTGGTTTATTCCATTAGAGGGGGTCAGGTCTGTGCTCCATGTTGGTTTATTCCATAAGAGGGGATCAGGTCTGTGCTTTGTCACTGTGCATCAAAGTTATCCATATTAATATGTCCAACTTTAAAGCAGAAATAAACATGATTACAGCCTGGTTAAAAACAAGATTCTGTCTTTATCAGTACACACTGTATGGGCTTGAATCTTTTTTAAATTCCATCTGTCTTGATTATAGAAGGATAAGAGTGAACTGACAGGTGGGCGTGTTGTTGCTGTTTGTTTAACTCTTCGTCTGTTACTAGATAGATGTCAGATATAGTAAGCATTTCAAATATGGCGACTGGTGATATCCATGTTTTATAAACTATGATTCAGCGTGTAAAAAAAAGGCACTTTAGTTTCATACAGATCCTACAGCGAGCCCTGGATTGTTTCTGAAGGACAGTTTGTATCTTTGACTAAACTTTTTAATGATACTGCTGTTTCGTCTGACAGACAGCACAACAGTTCTCTGGGTTTTATTTTTTCTTCTTCTATGTTTTTCTTTCAGCTTTGGGAATGCAGCTCTGGACGAGCGGAGCATCCTCGCCCCCCTCTACCAGTGCTGCATGTGAGTCCTCTAATTATTATTATTAATGATCTATGTTAATGACATATGTTATCAATAGGTGTCCAACGATTCACACAGGTCACGGTATGGTATGAATTCAGTTCAACAGGAAAAAAGTCCGGGGTGCATATTTTCAGGTTTTTCTTATAAATTTAGAAATGAAAGTCGTGAAAATTACAGTTTATTGCAACTAGTGTTGTTAAGAACTACCTGTGATAGTAGGTACATGTGATTTAAAATCTACATTGGATGCCCATTAGATGTTACTGCAGTAACAGCTACTATTCCTGGATCAAGATCAATCAAATTCACAATATTAATTCACAATTTTTATGAAGTGTGCAGTCACATAGTTATCAGAAGTCATTGTTTTGCAGGTCACGAGTAAGTCTCAAGTCTTTGGTCTCAAGTCCTGAGTCAAGTCCCAAGTAATGACGGGCAAGTCTCGAGTCGAGTCAAAAGTCCTAATCTTTGAATTTCGAGTCCAAATGAAATGCCATTTTAACAGAGTAATAATCTGTTACATCTGTTACATGTTTTTATGTGTTTTGGCCCTTCCCAGCTGTGTGGGTGGAGTTTTCCCTTGGGAAAATTAAAGGTTCCCGTCACAGTCATACTAATATCTGCACTTTCTCGCACTTCACAGTTGCAGAGAATAAGGACATAGAGAGGATGGGAGAATAAATGAGAACATGTGTTTGTGTGAGTGAATGTGTAAGATTGGGGGTGAAATATGTTATGTGTGTGTGTGTGTGTGTGTGTGTGTGTGTGTGTGTGTGTGTGTGTGTGTGTGTGTGTGTGTGTGTGTGTGTGTGTGTGTGTGTGTGTGTGTGTGTGTGTGTGTGTGTGTGTGTGTGTGTGTGTGTGTGTGTGTGTGTGTGTGTGTGTGTGTGTGTGTGTGTGTGTGTGTGTGTGTGTGTGTGTGTGTGTGTGTGTGTGTGTGTGCGTGCGTGCGTGCGTGCGTGCGTGCGTGCGTGCGTGCGTGCGTGCGTGCGTGCGTGCGTGCGTGCGTGCGTGCGTGCGTGCGCGTGTGCGCGTGTGCGCGTGCGCGCGTGCTTGCATCTGATTGGGATAAAATATGTTGGGAGGGAGTAAGGAATACCTTATGTTACGACATTTACAAAGAAAGAAATTGTAAATTTGACACTTCGGACCTCTTTTAGCCCCCACTTTCACTGCCAGGTCAAATTGACCCGAACAGTATTTCTCTGATATTAACATGCAGGGAGGGGGGGGTTGCTAATACATAAAATGAACCACCTTTTTTTGTATGTTGATAAGACTAATTAAGGCCAGCAGAAGAAGTTTGATACTGAAAAAATACTTACAAACATTTTATTCTGGATTTTTTAACTTTGAAAAGGGTCCATTTGATCCGCTACATAACAGGAGGGTGAACAATGTGTTCCATTAAATCTGATCACCAATATGGATTATTTGATACGATCAGGTCAGGAAATGTATTTAAAAAAAACACAGACTGGTTTATGTGCACACAGGCTGGGACATTGTAACGAGGCAGGGATAAGGAGATTGATTAAAGGTACGAGTGGTTTCCAGAAGTGCATTAAAAGTATTAATGAGTTGATATGTATACCAAGATAGGCTTTGACTTTTGAATTATTTGGAGAAAACAGACAAATCTATGTAAAATTAGACATTAAACACCAAACTATAGCTGGAATAGTTGTGCTCAGGCAGTTGACTAAGGCTCTGGTAAACGAATCGTCAAGTACTCAACTATATGGGGTTACCCCTTCTGATCAGTGTAACTGCCTCAGTTACTGACATCGACAAAGAAAAACTCAAAGTAGGTAGCACCCTCTGCGGGTAAAATATTGCAAAGTATATATTTGTCATATGGATTTAAATGTTCCATATTTGTTTCAATGTTTTTAATGTATTGCATGGTATCGTACATCCCTGGTTTTTTTATGGTTCTTCTCTGTAACATCTCTCTATTCTGTGTGTGTGCCAGGGTGCGGGTGTCCACCTGGAATAGGTTGAACCTGCTGAGGGGCGGAGCTCTGAGCTCAGCGATGCGTCAGGCTCTTGGATTCGACCCCATCCAGCCAGTCCTGTCCGAGCCTCACCTGACAGCTCTGGACCGCCGTCTGTCGGGCGTCATAGCAACAGTGAAGCAGTGCATGGAGAGTCAGGGCGCAGACAATACGCTGATCGAGGACCGCATCAACCTCCCCCACCCCTGAACACACAGAAATGCTGAGGTGAGGGGAGGAGAATGGATATTTTGTGCCTCTCTGACAGCAGGACTCTCTGAGGACTGATGTACATACAGGACCGAGTCTGGCCACGCCCCACGCCGTTTGTCAGGCCGCCAACAGTCGACTTTGATGAACAAAAATAAATTAAATCCGGATTCAATTTAAATAACGATTTTTTCTCCTGAACTCAAACTGAACTCCGATTGGAGGAGAGAGGAGCTCCCTCACTGTACATACGAATCTCCATAGTGACCGAAAATATACATCTGTGATTAATAATAATACATACGTGAGAGAGTGAGCGAGTGAGTGAGTGTGTGAGTGGTGCGCCATACTGTGCCATATATAAGAAGCTACTGATGGGACAGACTTGAAGGGGGGTTCATGTTCATCATTAAATTCTGATGTATTTAACTGATCTCAGGTCTGTGTTTGTTTGAAAAACCTTTTAGATTAATGTCATGCTGTGCTCATTCTCATATCTGAACTGTGTGTACAATAATTGATAATCGTCACTGTAAAGGTGGTTACAATACCAGAGTTTAAACATTGATATGATTGTAGTTCAAATCAAATGATATCAAGCTTTTTGACTTCTGTCCCCTGTTCTTGAAGAGCACCTGATTCCTCTACATTTTTTGACCTAGTGCAGAACTCACTTCTACCTTTTTCTGATATCAATACTTGTTTGATACCATGGCAACAAAAATAGAAGTCCTTGACACCCAATATTTGTCAGTGTGCCAGAATTTCCCTTCAATATTTGTTGGACTCATTCTTCTCCTACACACCTGTCTGATGAAACAGATGTAGTTCTTTTAAAGCTTTATTACTTTTTGACAGATCAAAAACTAACAGAGATTGTATAATTTAAAGATAACTAGTATCAAAATGTTTGTGATTGCTTTGACTCTTCATCCTCTCTGTGTGGTTAAAGGTAAGTCGTCATGTTTCCGATCAGAATCATCAGACAAACTCAGATATTGGGGGGGGGGGGGGGGGGGGGGTTCTTTTGTGGTTTGCACACCTGTGATTCTTCAGCTGTCTTCAGCTCTGATCCTCAGACTGCAGCTGTTTGTAACTTTTTTTTATTCAGATTTTTTAAACAATTCTGTTTTTGGTGCTTCGTGTGTGTGTGTGTGTGTGTGTGTGTGTGTGTGTGTGTGTGTGAAGAGGATGTGTGTGGGCTGATGAACACGCTCAGATTTCCCTGATCTCTCCCTGTGTGTTTCTGTCCATAAGCTGAAAACTCAAACAGCAGTGTGTGTGCGTGTGCGTGTGTTCACTGAATGAGTGTGTGAGCAGATATGTGTGTTCTTACAGACCTGCCACTGATGGAGTTCCCCTATTTGAGCTTCTCTTACAGACACCACACTAACTTCAGACACACAAACTGCTGCTGTTCTACTTTACCTTCTGCTCTCACTATGTTTGTTGTGTAGTTTGGTGTTGGTGTGTTGTGTTTGTTGCACGCACTCAGAAGCAGTGAAACCTGACAGTGCCCCCGCTTGCCAGCTTCTATCAGATATGGACTTTCAGCTAGTCACCTGTTTCGTTTTGGCTCAGCAGGTGTTGTAGTCGGGACATGAACCAAAACATTGAAACTGATGTAAACCACAGTGTGTGTGTGTGTGTGTGTGTGTGTGTGTGTGTGTGTGTGTGTGTGTGTGTGTGAGTGTGTGTGAGAGACAGTGTGTGTCTGTTCATCAAAAAACACTGGTAAATTATGGTCAGATTTTGAGTCAAACAGACCAGAGGGGGGAATGCTGTTCATATTTTCATTAACAATGATTTATTTTTTTTCTGAAAGAGAAGCCAAAAAAAAAGACAGGTCCCTCAGGTTAACCTTCCTGCCAAAGGTCGCTCAGTTCACAGCAAAGTTGATTCTTGTGTCCGTTTGAAGAAGACACTCACGGTTACGTAAAGTTTATTGACTCTTGGGTTAAGCTTGGCTCAGACTCCAGGGGCCGTATTCACAAAGCTTTTTAAGTACTAAGAGTTGCTCCTGGTGACAAAATTCAAAGAAAATTCTTAGAATCAGGACATTTTCTAAGAATTTCCCCTCAAAGTTCAGACTAGATCCTGGTAAAGATGAAAGAGAGCTTCTAAGGTGTTAAAATGTTAGGAGTAGTGAAGAGGACTTAAGAGTTTCTCAAGCTGAGGAGAAAATAGAGAAATGTTCTTCAAATACTACATGAAGAATATTATTGAATCATTGTTGGGCCGAACAGACAAAAGGGATTTGTGCAGACATTTCTATCCATCTATGATTTTTTTCAGTACAAAGTGAGACATGCTTGTTGAGTTTCTCTTCATGTGGTCAGCTCCACAGGTGCATCCAATCACTAATTAAAGCCATTTACCTGCTGATGTAACGATCAGCATGTGAAGAAGCTGCTATACAAGTGGGCATGTTATTTTAAACATTTTGTAGGCTATATACTTTTAAAGTACGATTTACAAATGATCACACAGATGCTAGTTACATAGTGTTCATAATTACGCAATGTCTAACTAGATTCTATGATTGACTTTTTTCTCAATTTTTTTGGATTAACCAATAACAGCTTCTGAAAAAATGTGCCATAGCCTACCTAGCAACAGGGTCAACCACACCTCCAGTCCTCACTAAGATAAAAGTTAATGTCCCTTCCTTGCTCAGAGTTGCTCTAAGAATGTTCCTAAATCAGCTAAAAGTCCTTGCTAGGATTTTTAAGCTAAGTTAGGAGCTCTCTGAGAGGATTCTCAGAATTTTTGTGAATACGGGTCCAGGAAACCAGGTAGCCTCAGGCATATCATGAGGAGAATCTCAGCAAATAGTCTGCTCTATTATCTCAGGCTTGCACACACTATAAGATATGAAATAATGGCACATCACATGCTGCAGGATTTTATTAAGATTATCATGCCTGGTGGAGGAATGCACCACCTCACGTGACCTTTACAATGGAGCTGGCAGTTGAATCTACGATTTATTTTTGATTTATTTTGGAAGATTTATCTTTGGCTTTTTATATTTATTTGAAAGGACAGTGGATATTATAGGAAATTGGAAGAGAGTGGGGAATGACTTGCAGGAAAGGAGCCACAGGTTGGACTTGAACCCGGGCCGCCTGCTTGGAGAACCAAGCCACTGTAGATGGGGTGCGACCTAAGCGCTAGGGCTATAAGCCATCTGCCCCCCCGAATCTGGCTGGAGAGATACAGACAACATGGATTGTCTGTTCTTCAGTGAGAGCTGGATGTCAACATTTTGTCAGATGCATTTCAGGTGTCCAACACACCCGTACCAGGTTGCGTCTTGCCGCCGGTCTTGCTACTGTCCTCCCTTGTCTCTCACGGTTATTGTAGTCATGCATGACCCTCAACCAGACCTTTTCATGACATAATCGTCAAGATCCTAAATATAAAACATGTTTGATATACATCGCGGTGGCCCCGATGCTCTCTGAGCAGATCTGAGAGGTGCAGTGGCGGTTCTAGACCACTTTTACTGAGGGGGCCAGGCTGGGGCCAGTTGTTTTGTCGGAGGGGCACATTCAACTCAGGACAAATGGACAAAGATGATCTAGCTTTTTTATTATTATACCAAATAATAGCGCACAGCATTAACTGCTATATCTTTGGAGAAAGTCAAACCAAAATATAAGGCACAGGGGGGACCAAAGGGGGGACCAAGCTCAGTGTTACAGGAGCACTGGCCCCTGTTGGCCCGTGCCTAGAACCTCCCATGGAGAGGTAAAAATGAGATCTTTCTACCACTCTCTACAAAATAATCTGCGCAGATAACTGATTCAGAGCAGCCTGGGGTAAGGAACACCAAGATTGTGGGTAATCTGACTTTAAATGTCCCGATTATCATAGTCGGAGACAGGTTTATACAATCCAGTGCACACAGGAGCCTCATTTGTCAACACAGCTGTCAATCATGGTGTAACTGTAAATAAATATTGCTTTCAGCCAATCAGCTGCCGGTGCGCTTATTTTACTCTTCCGTGTTTTGTGTGTGTGTGTGCGTGTTTGTTTATATGCGGTGCGTCAGTGTATCCCCCTCCCACGTATTCGCATAAAGAGCCGACCTCGCGCGGCTTTGTTCAGTCCCCGATCCTGCAGCGCGAGAAGCCACCGCGAAGCTCGTGCAGACCGCTCACATCATCTACACATCGGAGGAGGAGGGGGAGAGACGGGGGAAGAGACAGGGTTAAGGATGCATTCTGAAGGGGGACAGGTGATGAGTCGGGACAGGCGCTCGCGGAAGCTGGCTGTGCTGGTGATGGTGCAGAACGTGTTGGTGGCCTCGTGCCTGATGGTCACACTCTTCGTTTACCGGGAGTTTCAGGAGCGCGTGACGAGCCCGGTGAGTCCACTCTGACAGTATGCCTACTATAACTTTATAGCCTATGAGATGAATGTAAGACTGACAGGATGTCACGTTTCAGTGTGAAAACATGAGACCGACTCAAAGTCACTTCAGTATGTGACTCTGTTTAATGAAAGATAAAGTCTGAACATTTCATATTTCTCCTTCCTATCTTTGAAGTAATGTTTGAGCACATCTAGAATAACCGATCTGTCATCTGACCGTGCTCTGTGATTCACATTTGATTAGTTCAAGTATGTCCAACAGTTAGAGTTTGTATTTGTCTTTGACATCAAAATGTCAAGTTTTGTTTTCTCTGTTTAAAAGTTTTTTTGTTTTTTTTATCTGTCTTTGTGTGAGTCACCTGATCAAAATACATCATCCGAACCCACCAAGACACAGCAATTCACATCATGATGGAGAGTGTATAACAACAACAACAACAACAACAATATTAATGATGATAAAAAACCTTGTTTGAAACTCAAGTTTCAAAGTTCTTAATAATCTATGAATCATCGTTGTGCACACTGGAGAACTGGTTGAGCAGGCAGCTCTAATTCATAATGACAGTTACAGAAGAGTTTAAAAAACGGACAACATAGTAATTATTATAAAAAAGGAAAATACAGAGACAAACAGAAGTTAAGAAGTTTAAAATGATGTTTGTAAAACGTGTAAAGGGTAAATGTGTTCATGTCGAGCGAGTTCTGTAAAATGTTCCAGATTAAGGAGCAGAATAGACAAAAACAGTTTCCCCGGCTGTTTCCAGGGTCATGAGACAGTGATCAGTTTAAGAAGCTTATCTGATAAAAATCATCTGATGATTGAAAAAGGTAATAATGCTAAGAATCCTGTAAAAATATTTGTGTATAAAAGATATGCTGATGAATGTCACATCCAGTGGCGTCGCCTCTTCTCTGTGAAGAGAACCCTGACCCTTACTGTTAAGGTGAGAAAATAATAGAACCATACTCTAACTAAGCCATGTGACATTAAAGAAGAAGGCAGTTTTGTAATGTTCTGTATTCAGTAAATGCAACAGAGCGGGAAAAAAACAACCGCGTCTGTCATGGGTAACGTTAGTTTGCATCAGCTTAACTAAGCAGAATAAAGATATGCTTATAGGTACGGTGCTAGAATGCACAAGAAAGCATCAAATTAGAGTTTTGGGCTCAGTGTATGAAACCCCCCTGGTCAAGTCTCTGCGTGAGAGAGGAACAGCCCGCTTAACCACACAGTGATGTGTCACATGTATCATCAGTTATACATCAGGACAGTGTATGGAGTCGAAATCAGGGAGAGAGAGAGTTGGAGATGACATGCTGTAAAAGGAGCCAGAGGTCGGCTTCGTACCCGGGCCCCCCGTCCCGAGTACTGCAGCCTCTGTACATGTGGCGCATGAACAAACCAGCAGGCCACCGGCGCCCCATCAGTAATAAATCTTAATGCAAAGTGATAAAAAGAATCAACACCGTGTGAATAAAGACAAATAAAACCGACAGGTGAAGAATCATCTTTAAAGTAAGTAAGTCTTTAATTATATAGCACTTTTAAAACACTTGGTTACAAGGTGCTTCACATATGGAAACAATCAAACAAGCCGTACAATGAGAGAAATGAAACATAAATAGATCACAAAGACGAATAAGGCAATATTAATAACAGGAAAACATACGCACAAACACACGCAAAAAAGTAAGCACAAGGAAGGGTTGTTAGGTTACATGAAGGCTTGTCTATACAGGTGAGTTTTTAGATGCTTCTTGAAATTGTCCAAAGATCCTGCTGATCTGAAGGTTTGTGGGAGTTGATTCCAAAGAGTGGGGGCTAAGACAGCGAAGGCATGATCACCTTTTGTTTTGTAATTAGAGATAGATAGATAGATAGATAGATAGGAACTTTATTAATCCCTTGGGAAGGTTCCCTCAGGGAAATTCAGAGGGGGATTCAGAGGGGGATGGAAAGAAGGCCAAGTAAAGATTACAAGGATCTCCAAATAGAAGTCGAAATGACGCAAAAAGAACGACAGGGAGATGAAAGTCACAGAGTCTGACGCTTCAATGACAATATTTGCTACTGTATGAATGAAACCTGTCAGAGGACAATCACACTATAAACTAAAGAAAGTAAGGAACATGATGCAGCAGCTTCATTAAGTGCACAGATCGTTCACAGTGAATTCTCCTAAATCTGTCCTGCTGCACTCTCACATCAGCTCACACACACCTCACACAGAACATTGACTTGGGGGCTGGCAGGAAAAATAGTTTGCCTTTGTATTTCGACATGCAGCTCAACTTGAGTTTTTTTTTAAAGCACCATAAGAGTTTGTTAAGCTAGATCTGTTCAGTCTTTATTTAAGTGAGACAGTGTAACAGAAACCTCAGAGTTTATCGAGGAGTCCTGTCTGTGGCCTCATTATGTGAACATCAGTGTGATGAGTCATGTTTACACTGAGCCTGTGTCTCACTTCTGCTATTAATCATCTCAATATGAGACTTTCCTTCCTTTCTGTCATTAAACCACTAAATCAAACAGCCACAGTCTCAGAGGGGAACATGAGGGGATCTGAGCAGACTGACCTTTAGATAAATCACCCACACATAGAGAGAGAGAGAGAGAGAGAGAGAGAGAGAGAGAGAGAGAGAGAGAGAGAGCTGTTAGAGGGCTTTTCTAACGTGTCTAACATCAAATTAATCTTACATCAGCCTTTGTTGTGTGTTCTGTCAATAGGTTGTTGGAGATGACGTACACATCCAAGTCGAGGCTGTTCAAGGTGTGTGAGCTTTGTTTCTATCTCACTTTTCTTTGTCTCAGTTTTTGTCAAAAAGCTCAGATTGTGTGTTGCATACAGATATGTTTGTTTTATGATAATACATTTAATAAAATGATAAAAATATATACAATTTGTATTTTGTAAATCATTGATAGAATAAAAAAGAACCAAAGCTTTATCAAAAGACTTCTTAATCAAAAGAAATGTGCATGAGGGTGTTCATAAGTCCATCAAAAATTGCATGCAATCCCCTGCTCACTGTCTAAATTGCACAAATACGTTGGCAAAGTTTTGGTACTAAAATAATAGGACTTCTATTTTTTTCCATGGTAACAAACAGGCCGATCGATATTATTTGATTTTTATCATATTGAAGTTGAAAATTCTGCTGTCATGACAAAACTAGTGTGTTTACAGATGCCTGTGTGTGTGTCTGTGTATGTGTGCAGGTGACTCTCATAGCGGCACCCTACAGCTGAATCACGTGTACAGCTACTTCATGATGGATCTGCAGAACGACAGGATCGAAGTGAACTGTACTGGGCCTTACCTGGCATTCCTGGATGTGTGCTTTAAGAACCTGAACGGGGTCAGCAGCACAGCCGTCTTGCAGCTGGAGGTGAGGGGGGGTGACTCACCACTCAGCTCCTTCATGCTGCAGGCTTCACGTGAGGCCTGCAGGGGGCTCCACAATGTCACCTACCTCAGAGCGGGGCAGGAGGTCAGCGTGCGGCTGAACTTCACTGACAACTTCAAGATGACGAACATGACTGTAGGATTCAACTACCTGCTGGGAGGGCGCTGTGTCTTCTGAAGGGGGAGAGCTGAGTGTGTCAGAAACACACACACACAGCACACACTGCAGGACTTAGTGTGCTGACTGAGCCCTTTCTCTGAGACGTTGCTATGCCTGTGTGATTAATTCTTTTCTGGTGAATTTCTTGTTTAATATAAACTATTATAAACTATGACAAACCATTTTAAATGAACATAAAGAACTGTCCTTCTCCTTTATGTGCACACTCTTTAGCGTCTGTTCATGGAGTTCAAACAGACTTTTCTTTCTTTATTGAAGTTCTTGTGTGTTTGGTGTGTTACGCTTCAGACTCAGTAAATTATTATAAACCATATAACTACAGGTATGCAGCAGACATTTCAAAAGTTGGAACCATGCGATGTGTTTTCTTGACTGAAAACTGTAAATATTAAAAACTGAAGGCCACCCCTAAGTGGGGAAAAAGGGGGAAGCTTTCTGGTGCAGCTAGGCCCATAGAGTTTAGCAAAAACAGTGTCTGTCCTAAATTTTACGTTTAACTTGAAAATTCAATCTACATAAACACCATTATTTATTAGATACGACGGAGGATTAGGGCCACGTTAAAGAAAAAAAAAAGAAAACATTTCGAGATTAACGAGTTAGAGAACAGCCTGCGCGAAAATGACTGCAGGCACAATTTGGTTCTTTCTTCGGAAAAGCCACAGTTTCTTGCAGAGGTCTATCTTTCAGGGTCCTGATATTTCAAGACAATGTGATGATGATGATGTGCCAAAAGCATGTGTAGTTTCATATCTGCATAAGTAAAGCCCCACAACACAACTATGCATAGCCTATTTTTGTCTGTTATCAGCACTTGTCGGCCTTGTTAAAGTGTCTAGGTTATGTGCAGAGAAAGTTTGTGTCCTATTCATACATCATTTTACAGATAGGCCTATACAGGTCCTTGCAAGTTGAAGTGGAAACTTCTTTTGAACTAATTGTTTTTTTACCGACTACACAAGAAAGGTGACGTGGAAACTTTTCTTATTTGTGAAACCTTTACTAAAGTAGGCTATAACAAGATGCTGCACGTCATTTAAGAACAGGCTGCTAAAATAACTTCATCATTTTCGCGCAGGCTGGTCTCGAACTCATCAATTTAAGAGATTAATCTAGTAAATTTACGACTTTAATCACGTAAATCTACGACTTTAAACTTGTAAATTTACGATTTTAATCTCGTAAATCTTTTTTTTTTTTTTTATGTGGCCCTAATCCTCCGTCGTAATTAGAGCATCAAAAATACAGATTTTATTAATTGTTGGTTCATTAAATTAAAGCCTGTTTCAAAAGGTAAACCCTGTCTTTTTAAAATGATATGATCCTTTTTTGTGATGTTAATGTTGTGTATGGGCCAATTTAATTTAACTGCATTGAAACAACGTAACCGCAAGCACTGTGATTTAATCGCTGGATAGCATTGTATTTCCTGCATTTACAACATTTCTGGTATCTCTGCTGTTTTCTAAATACTGCAGAAGGAAGAACGCTATAAGCCAGTAATCAACTGCTGCTCTATATTTATCGGCTCAAACACAACCAGGTTCAGTCGCCATGATTTGCTGCACACAAACTGGCAGGTAATGTGCAGGAACCGAAACTGGCGATATATAAGAAGCACAGAAGTCAGACTGCCAACTAGTGTTTACAGGCAGAGTATTGCAGAATCGCGCCGACTCACCAATACACAAGTATTTAGTACTCAGAATGGCGTGGGCTACTATAGTGTAGCTACGGCGTGGCGATGATTTGACGCAGAAGTATACAACCGGCTGTCGCCCGGTAATGTCACACTGATAGCCATACCAGCATCAGTTCCAACAGTTGATTCGAGCCAGGTTTTAACTCTTCAGGTGTTTTTGTCACTCCTCAGGTGTTTTTGTCACTCCTCAGGTGTTTTTGTCACTCCTCAGGTGTTTACTCATTTTAATAACTGAACATGTTCACCAAAACTTTGATTTATTTATTTGTTTACAAACTAATGAATGTGTATTCTGCTTGCTGCATTTATGCTGAGTGTCATAATCAACCCACACGCAGGCATAGACAAAGACACACAAACAAACACGCACATACACGCCCCTATACACACACACACACACACACACACACACACACACACACACACACACACACACACACACACACACACACACACACACACACACACACACTATAGTTTTTTTAATGAAACTGTATCTCCTATGTGTGAAATTGTGTGTATAGTTATAAGTATGAGGCAGGAGATACTAAGGTTAAGCTGTCTGAATGAAGCTCTGATATTTTCATATAATGCTAACAAATAATAATAATAATAATAATAATAATATGAATGTAATGTTGTTATTTTAATTATATTATTAATGTGATGTTATCATAATAACAATATCAATGTTGTGATAATAGTATAATTTTAATGTAATGTTGTAATCATATTAATATTTAATGTCAAGTTGTGGACACTCAAGAAACTGCAGTTTTTTTGCACTTCTGTATTGGCTTCACTTTTCAACATCGGAGGTTGCTGCTTGGTTTAAAATGTTTTTATGGTTTTGATTTGGAATGATTTTAACTTTAAACTGAACTCACAATGATACATATCAGTGACTGTTTATAAAATGAGTTTCCTACCACACAGTTTCATGAAGAGTTTTTTTTTAAAAAGTGAATGCTCTGAGCACGCTCAGTAATAAAACAGTCATAAAGAGTTTCCATGTGGGAATAACTGCAGCTCTTTCTCACTCTCTCTCTCATTCTGGTTTCATCATCGTTCACCTGCACTCTGTAAACACCATACCAAAAGTGAAAGTGAAGCAGGGCTCTGTGACCTCACAGGAGGAGTGGCTGTGACTCTGCAGGATCATTGTCGCTCTCAGGTGTGTTTGTTTATTGAAATACTATTGAAAGTATCACCTGTGTTTACGTCAAATTCCATAACTCTGCTCTTGTTCTGTAAAGAGTTCTCACTTTACCAGAATTTAAGTATTCCATTAAAAATTAAACCACATCTATACCTGTTTGATACCATGACAATAACAATAGAACATCCAGTTTTAAAAGGTAGATTCCCAGACTTTCCTCTACGTCATTGATGTGGACAGTTTGACTGTTTAAGTGGTTCCAGGAACAAATAAACTCTGTAGCATGTTTAGACATGAAGAGAAAACTCAAACCACATCTCATAGATCATATCTGTCAGATACCTGATTTCATATTTTTAACACGCACGTGTGTACACTTGTGTGTTCAGGGTTAAAAATAAATACAGGTAGGATCGATGAAATGATTTAAATGATTCAGAAAATTTCAGACAAACTGCTCCTGAAATCTTCTCCTATAAGTTCATTTTTCACACATGTCCCTACAGCAAGAGATTTGACCTGTAGGACAGGAGGGGGGGTCTCAGGAGGCGGGGCATGACATAAAAAACAGCAAAGGGAAATTGACAGACCATGCAGAATCCGATGCTTAAATGTCAGTGTTCTCTTTATATCAATGCTAATAGTAATTATTTAGACTTAAAGAACAAAGTGGCGAGTAGAAAAAAGTCTGAAGCCGCTTCATTACATGCAGACAGTCACAACGGTTGCTCACTGGCTGTGTGATATAAACAATCCCAATTCTCATGACTATTTCCTGCTGCATCCCCACATCAGCTCACCCTGACTTAATGCAGAAATTGAACTTGGAGGCTCGGATGAACAATTTTGGGAAGAGCTGGGGTTGAGGTGTACACACGTGTGTGTGAAAAAGTTGTCTGTCACTGATGCTAGTAAATCAGTGAATCAGATGATGTTAGTATTTCATTGTTTCTGGTGTTTGTACAGGATTGTAAAATTTCAATTTCTCTGAAAGCATGTGATTTAATAAATCTGAATGTTAAATTCAGTAAATGTTGTCGTTACTGACCCTGGTGGCCGTTTAGTGAACTACAGGCAGCATCCAAATGTCACAAATACAAGACTGAACGTGATTTCAGCATCACACTAGCTAAACACCTTACTGATAGTTTAATTGGTGAAATTGACACTGTTTGTCAAAAACATCACTCAGTTTGTATTTGCTGAAGTCATTTGGCAAACTAGCCAACTAACATCAGACCATATATGCTAACATTATCAAAAACTAGCAATCAGGCTAATGTTAGCCAGCTAGCTGTAATTTAGCTAAGATCTAATGTTGGTGGATTTGTTACTCTAGTTGATAATGAGATTTGCAAAGAGCCAGTAAAACAACTACATCTGCCCTAAGAGTCTCATTCAACACATTATTTTACTAGTTAAAAACATTATGAAGGAATTAGATATGGTGTGCTTTGACAGCCACCGAAGGTTTCTAAGTCCAACAGCACTGCCTTAAAACATAATGAGCTCAAACTTGCAGCCTACTGTTTCCTGAAGCTCTCTCCCAAATGTAAAAGTCTGTCCAATATTTCCTCTAGTCCGGCTTCTTGCTCGGTCACTCTCTCTTTTTCTCTTCTTAGCTTCATCGGTCAGTGTCCTTTGTCTCTTAGCCTCATCCATTGTATCTAACAGTACAGAGATGGGCTAACTGGCTGCTTGTCTGTAGGCTACTGTGTGAACTAGCACCATCAAAGCCATACGCACTTCTCACGAGATGACCTAGCCCGCTGCCAAAGTTACATAGTGCCACTAGGGCGCCCTGTAGACAAGAGAAAGAGTCATTAATTAATATGAAGACTGGAAAAAGTTTTAAAACTGAGATGAGTTTAAAAATTAAGGTTAATAAACCAAATCCAACCATGTGACGGCCTGCATGGTGAGAGTTCTTGTCTCATTGACCTCTGCAGGTGTTATAGCTTTTTCTGTCTGAACTCTAATAACCCTGAGCATGCTCCACTTTAACACCGTTCACACACTCTCTGTCCAATAAACCATAAACTGTCTCTCAGCATAATCATTACAAGCACACACACACGCACGCGCACACACACACGCACGCACGCACACACACACACACACACACACACACACACACACACACACACACACACACACACACACACACACACACAAACACACACACACACACACACACACACACACACACACACACACACACACACACACAAACACACACACACACACACACACACACACACACACACACACACACACACACACACACACACACACACAAAATTAGGCTATATATTTAGCAACAATGTAGATTGTAACAAAATGTATGTATAACTTGTCTTGAAATGTATAACTGGCCTAATGTTAGGATTATTTAGGGCTAATGTTTTGTACACACACACACACACACACACACACACACACACACACACACACACACACACACACACACACACACACACACACACACACACACACACACACACACAGAAAGAGCATGACTGTTAAGAGTGTCACTGCCGGAATAATCCATTATCATCAAGCTATAAAATGAAGTCTGACATTGTTTTTAACTATAAGTAACTCTGTACTGCAAAGGAAACAACACATTCACACACTAATGAAGAAAACCCTGACCGACAGATTTCATCACTGTGTGTGTGTGTGTGTGTGTGTGTGTGTGTGTGTGTGTGTGTGTGTGTGTGCAACTCAAGCTGCTGAAGCAGGTTTGGTGATAAAACTTCCACCTTCAGACACTCCTTCACTCACAGATCTGTAACAGTGAACTTTCCACACACAATGTAGAAACTAACACCCACACAGCACACAAAGTATTCATAACGGTTAAAAGACATCTGATTCTTTATATTTAGTTTAAATAGAATCAGTTTAAATTAAAGAACCTACAAAATTTGACATCTAACATTAAAAAAGGATCAGAGTACATTTATCTGTGACTTAAACACATGTAGGTAACTTTTGACCTTTGACCTCTTATCATAAACTAAAATAACCTATTGTTCTAATATGACACATATCATAAATGATAACGTAGATATTTCATGTTAATCCATTTTTATTTGTACATGACCAAACCAAAGGTAAAGTTCTCCAAGGTCAGACTGTTCCTTGAAATGTAACTTAAATATTAAAGCAAGAATCAAGATATATATACATAAAGTATTTACTGTATAAATATACGTCTCTGTGTGTGTAAATGTGTGTGTTGTTGTTTCATGCTGACTTCTATTTAAATCATAAAATCGTTCTTAGTGAAGACAACTGGACTCCACCAGTCACTATCCTTTTATAACATGTTCAAGTTCAATTTTAACAGTCTTATTTCTTCTCATAAAAAAGTACTATACATATTTTTTAGATCAAATGTTACATTTCCACATGTAAAAAGTTTTAATTTATATTAACATTGAACTGAATAAAATACATCTGTCATGTTCATCTTAATCACAACCTGTGATTAGTGCTGAATGTTGAACAACTGACCTGCTGACAACAAGAGTTAGATTTTGTATGTCAGCAGGAACCTGAATCCAGATTAAACTGTGAAACCAACATCAGATCAACTTCTCCTACAAAGACACGAAACTACAGTCCTGAAGGGAGATAACAGCGTGTGTGTGTGTGTGTGTGTGTGTGTGTGTGTGTGTGTGTGTGTGTGTGTGTGTGTGTGTGTGTGTGTGTTTACAGTGTGACACGTGTCCTCAGAGTGAAAGGTAGGCGTGTGGACAGATTTAGAACAACAACAGTGATGCAAGAGTCAGAGTGGGTGAAAAATATCAGTGATGTAAGAGGCTGCAGTTTCTCTCACTGAGGAAGTCCCTGAATGTGAAGTGTGTCAAGGTAAGACACAGGTGAACTGAAACACCGGTAAACTGAGACACAGAGAGAGAATGTTGTTGTTTCTGTTGTTTCAGTATTTCCTCTCATTGGTTAAAGTGAAACAGGCAGCACTAATAGGTAAAGGTGTAATGCGTGGAGGCTCCATGATGAAGAGTTTGTGCAGCCATGTTGATCTAAAGATTTGTCTTAGAGTGTTTGAGGAAGAAGAAAGAAAAAGCTGCAGATAAAGACCAGGTGTAGTGTCGCAGAGCTTTTTTCACGCTCACCTGAACTCAAAAAGAAAACTTCTTTAATATCAAAACAGAAACTAAGGACGGAAGCAGAAAAAAAGTCAGAAGAATAAACAGAATCATATTAGTAAAAACAGAACAATTTAAAGCTGTCGAGGCAACATGTGTTAAAGAAAGACCTCAGAGCTTCAGCTGCAGAGCTCAACATACAGAGTTTCACCTGCAGAGCTTCGCATGCAGAGCTTCACCTGCAGAGCATTAACTCAGAGTTTCTCTTGCAAAACTTCACCTGCAGAGCTCCACCTCAGAGCTTCACCTCAGAGTTTCACCTCAGAGTTTCTCCTGCAGAACTTACTTAGAGGAATTAACAAAAATGTCAAAATGGCACCCACATCCGAGAAGTTTAAGTACTGGGTGCTGGACAAAAAACATCCAAAGATAGAAAAAGACGTGGGTCAAGGGCCTGAAACGTTACATTTGATATTCCATTAAATTCAATTTAACTGGAGCAGCTTCTGGTGTGCGGACTCAAAAAGAGGAATGAATCCAATAAAAAATTGCAGACAAACTCTTGCACACTGTCTAAATTGTACACATTGGATGCCATGGTATCAAAGAGCTATCGATATTTGATTTTTACTAGAATAATTTACAATTCTGGTATCTTGAAACCCCAAGAGCAGATTAAAATTAGATTATAGACAAGAACTTTTTTTAATTCAGGAAGTGCGTTATAATGTAAACGCCTTTCATATTTTATCAAATGTTTTGTTATAATGTTATGATTCTCTAGTCAGAGCAAAATGTTTAAAGCAATCAAATACACTGAAGGCAGACACATTCCTTCCAAGCAGCACTTGAATGCAGCTTTAGTTCTTGTGTAAGATAATAATAAAACTACATGTGAGTTATTATAACAAGTCCATGATACTTTGCAGCAGGGATTCCTGAGTGTAATCAGCAGCTTTATGGCTCTCAGAGTCATTAAACTGATCTGAGCTGCAGTCTGCTTATCCTGTCTGGCAGGTTCAGAGATCACTGTGTTTTCTCCTCATCATAAACCCTGGCTGAGAGACAAATAGAGCAGGGAGGGATCATTAAACCGGTTTGTGGCCATGCTGAGGGATTCCCTCTTACTCTTTATTGAAGGGGCGGAGCTTAGCTATTCATAGATCCCACTTTCACTGTGTGGGCAGACATGGATTTAAATGAGGGAGCAGAGAGTGTCATCATGCAGTACAGGACACACATTACAGGACACACATTCACATCATGGACTCACAGCAGGCTGCACAGCAGGAGGCTCTGATGGAGGTCAAGGTGGAGGCAGGCGGGGGGTCACCTGCAAGACGCCAGGGCTGCTCCAGGTGTGTCATGACTCTGACAGCTGTGATGGGATTAATCATTTTGACTCTAACGGTGGGCATCTCTCTGCAAGTGTTCATGTTGACGCCGTCATGTACACAGGTGAGAAACACACCAGAGCAATTATGCAAATTGGGTTATCAGTAATTTATTATCTTTAATCATCAATCTGTCTACAACTGTATTTCCTAAAAGTTGGGATGTTGTATAAAATGTAAATAAAACAGGATGTAATGATTTGTTTTAACATAAAATTGTAAAGAATCTGAGGATTCAAGTTCATCTCTGCATCCACAAATGTTATCTGAAACTTTCCAAAGCAAAGATGAAACCAGATCCAGAAACTCTGCTGCCTTCTCTCCTTAAAGAGGTGCAGTGGACACCTTTCCTTAGGTCTGATCAGTCAAATTTGAAGTTCTGTTTGGAAATAATAATGGTTGGCATGGGTAACCTGCACATACAGTAAGTGAAGGCTCCGTTACCGCTCAACCATATATCAGGTTTAGGAGCAACATATTCTGCCAAGCATAGAAATCCTTTTCAGGGAAGGTCTTTTTATCTCATCAAGACAGCAGGGCTCTGTAGTAACAGAGGCAGGGTCCTGATTCATCACCCACTGAAAATAAACTGGCCTCCTCAGTTCACAAACACTTAACGAAGGTTATAAAAAGAAAAAGTGATGCCACAGAGTGAAAACATGACCCTGTCCACTTTGATCATCTTCACATTTCACACAAAGTCCCAACTTTTAGGAATTGTGGTTCAATAATAAATCAGTTATATAATTTAATACAATATAATCATCCGTCATATGTAATATATGTATTTTGTGTCTTCAGAAAGCTCTGCCCCTGTCTGCGACAGGAAAAGTCTACCTGTCCACTAAACTCAAAGGTAAGAGCAGAATATTTCACTTTGTGTTCACAGTGTTTGTCAGGGTGATGATGTCATTTAACAATTTGTCATACATATATACCACAGCCTAGATGCTAGATACCCAGGCTGTTACTGTACACAAGAGAAATAAGTCCACACGGGCGCCATCTTGGAGAGGGGTAGCCGCGGCTCCTAATGAATGTAAGTCTATGACAGCAGGAGGTCTACACATGACTAAAAGATTCAGAACTCTCTGAAATATAGATTGATTTTCAAGTGGATGGTTTTGTCACAAACATCAGACGTGTTCATGATCCAGGATCCTTGGATCAATTAAAAATGTAGGTTTTCATTCAGAAATGCTCATTTAGGATGATTGTGACAGTGATCTTTTAAAAAGTGTATTTTAAATGTACTGTACTGAAGCGTAACAGAGCAAACATTTCATTTTATTTGTAGATCAATGTCTCATTAATTCAATAAAACAACAGATTTGTATTATCTGTAATGAATGAAAAACAGCTCAGTACATTTAAATACACTTCATTATAGCCTAATATAATGGCCTTTATAAAAGAAGTGTTGCCGTGAGTATACTACACAAGATTATTTAGATTCTACAGAGAATTACTATAATCTTATATGTGATAGAGCATTTTGGTATGAAAACCTGCGTGTTTTATTAAACCAAATATTCTGTATATCAAATATATGCCTTACATTTGTGACAAAACTTTGCTTGACAATTGACTCACATTTCAGAGAGTAATACATTTTAATTGTTTATAGACCTTCTGCTGTCATAGACTTACAGCAGCTACCCCTCTCCAAGATGGTGGCCATGTAGACATATCTCACAAGCAGAGAAGAGGAATCTACGTGTATATGTCTTTCTTTTAAAAAGCAGCTAAAGAACCATCTGTTCAGACTTGCCTTTGTTTGATCTGTCTGTATTTGATTTTATGTAATTGCTTGTATTATCTGTGTTTGTTTGATTGTGGAGCACTTTGTGACGTCTGCTCTTGAAAGGTGCTATATAAATAAACTTTACTTACTTACTTACTTACTTACTATAACCCTTTGTGCTCCACAGTGAGTAATGAAGAGGGCAGATTCGACATCTTCACTGTGGACAAAGCTGCACGCTATCTGATCTATGGCTGGGTGAAGCTGTCAGTGGTCAGTAGGGAGGAGGTGGTTCTCCTGCAGACTGTGGGCGAAAAGAACAGCACCATCCAGAAGAGGAATGCCAACGACACCGAGATCTTCTTCTGCAAGAAGGTCCTAATGGTCGACGGGACCAAAATAAGCATCGACTTTAACTCAGCTCACACAGACAGTTTGTTCTACCTTTATGAGCTCTGACGTGCAGTCAGACTGTTTGCTGTCAGGATTCTTGATGTAAATACTCTCCACATGTTTTTATAGAGCCACATCATCAGAGAAATCAATATAAAACATAAAACATGAAACAAACACTGAACTGTCAGCTGGAATTGCTAGCTGTCTGCTACACGTCACTCCCGCTAATTCAGTCAACTTATCCTCTGGTCTGTGTTTGTGCTGTTGGAGCCTTTTGGAGAATTTTTCATGTAAATATGAGACGTTTACGAATACTGTACTGTGAAATAAATGTTATTTATGTGTTAATACTTAATATGACTTCAGGAGGGAGGAAAGCTTCCTCAGTAAAGTTAAGGGGAGCTTTTTTTTGTTTTACATTCAGAATTATTCTGAAACGATGTATATGAAATCTTTTACTTGTGGACAAAATCTGATAAATAAACTGTTTTTACCTACATCTTTATCCATCTATCTATACACACACATATATGGTACATATGGCTTTATACATTTAATCAAACACTGAATACTGTCTGTCTCACACTTTGACAACGCTGAGTTAGCTGATAGGTGCCATCTGGATTCGTTGATAAGTTAAATTGAGTATCATCTGCATAACAGTGAACAATTAGGTGTTAGGTCTGTTCCCGACTAAGGATTTACATATTCAAAACCTGAGTTGTCAGATTTTGCCCATCCACGACTGATTGTCAAATGAATTGCTTTTGTTTTTTTTCGCACTGATTGATCCATATTCTCATTTGAGTTAAACCACATCATTTAACTATTTGTCTACCAGACTTGGAATAAAAATGTATTCTATGATAGGGGTTGATCCAGCGTTTTTCTCACTCATTAAGTCTGAGGTAGCCTTATAACGATATTACACATGTCCAATACAGCAGGAACAGACACTGACAGTCCAGTGTGTGCGGATTCAACCACCACAGCAGCCACAATCTACGCATCTGTCAGACCACCGATAAGCAAACAACGCCTTTTAACTTACCATTTGAAGATTTACTGAACTCTCCTGATGTAAGAAAGCCAGAGGTTATAATAAAATAAACCAACAATGATTGAGATGAGGAGCTAAATGTACCTGTCCACTTGTTCACCTTGTCATCTCTTTGACTGTTCACTGGTTCCCCTGTCTGACTATTCACCTGCATTGACAGTCTACTAATGCAAACAGTCAAGCAAGTAGACTCTACTTGCATTGACAGTCCACCTGTTCACTAGTTCACTTGTTTGACTTTTCACCTGTTTGACTATTCACCTGTTTGACTAATTACCTTTTTACATGTTCACCTGCCTATCAAATACAGTTATGTTTTTAAAATGCAATTACACACAATCACTCTCACACTCAAACTCTCTCTCTCTCTCACACACACACACATACACACACACACACACACACACACACACACACACACACACACACGCACGCACGTAATGTGTTTGTAATGTGTTCCAGGTGTGTGCAGCACAAAAGGTAAAGGATGTTTTCCCAATATTAGTGTTTTACTCATGGAACACTCAATATTAGCCAATCACTTGCTTAAGTCTGATACTGATTATCAGCCCAGAATAATAGAGAAGTGATCAAAAAAATTAAGGGAGTTAATGTATTAACTTAGGTTCGGGAGCAGGACCACGCCCAAACTACACCTCCAATCACCTGACAAGCCTACTTATAATGAGCCATCCCACTCCACACCGTTTGTCTCAGTTCTTCGACGACCCACCCTCCCTTCCCCTCCTCTCATGCACTCAACCTCCTTCCTCATACCTCCATCTCGTTTGTCTAAATTCTAGGTACAGTCTGGGGCCATGATCAGCTCGGGCAGAATTATGCTTGAGACGGTTCCCCCACTCAGAGTCTGCCTCTGCCCTGCAGTCAGTTCATCCTTCCAGACCAGCCAACTGACAACATCCTCCTCCATCATAATCATTACCTTAGCATATATTCATCTGTCTCATCATTCATATGATCTATCATTAAATACTGTATCTAAATCGTCTATGGTTGTGGCATGGTCCTTGCTAGTGAATTTACCAGTAATCTAATTTTAGATTAGACTACTGGTAAGTGCTTTATAAATACTTACCAGCTGTGTGACATCATCATGATGCAACAACAACAACTCCTTCTCACCTGCATCGCTCCACACTATGCCTATCAAATACTGAGGTATGTCTCTAAAATATACTCAGATTTATAGTTTGTGGAATTTGAAACTATTTACAAGTTTTTTTTATTATATGTCTCTTTTAATAAACTACAAACAAAGATCAGTTAGACCCTGTAGCTGAACTTGTGCAGGATGATCTGCTTCTGTGAGAGGATCAAACTGTTTAAAAACAAATACAGTTTATCTAATGAGAGGATTTTAAACTGTAGAAATAGTGTTCATACTCATTCAAGTCACTGTTTGTTCTCTAATGTCTGCTAGTTTCAGTCAGACTGAATCAAACCTCCTCTTCGACAAAAACGTCTCAAGTAAAGTAAACTCAGAAAGTAATCTGCAGGGACGTGGAGATTGAAACTGTCAATGACAGAAAAATGACCCTAAAAACAAAATAAAATATCCTTATCTGCTTGTTCCTGGTGCAGAAAGAGTCAAAATCACATATACACTGGAGAAACAAAAGACACAAGACTCAAAGTCTAGGTGTGTCTAAAAAAAGTGTCACATGAAACCCTCGTTTCTGTCCTGAACCTACAGCAGGGCGACCATAAACAGTCTGAGAGAAAAATCCATGAAAAGAACGTGTTTACTGATCATTAATTATATTGTTACATCACAGAGCAGATACAGCTGAAGCTAAATATAAACTACCTGACTTCAAAGAAAGGTGTGACTCCACCTTGTTCACCCACACACTCTGTTTACATACCTGAAGACATGATACCGCTCACACAGACAGCACGGAGAGAGAGAGAGAGAGAGAGAGAGAGAGAGAGAGAGAGAGAGAGAGAGAGAGAGAGAGAGAGAGAGAGAGAGAGAGAGAGAGAGTCAGGTTATTCACTTACAGAGGATCTAACTGCTGTCCTGTACAAATGTCTACTTTATTTCCTTCTCTGCAGCAGGGCCTCTGTGTCAGTTGTAATTATTCAGTCTAATCATATATGACATATTTGGATCAAAGGTGTTATTTTTCCCTCTATCAGGACCTCCAGGTTTGTTTTATGTCATCACACAGGTGTTAAAAGTCATCATGTGTGATCTCAAACTGCCCCCTCCTCTGCAGGCTGACAGCTGGAAACTTTAACATTTATAATGTTTAAAGGACATTAGACTGTGATCATGTTTTAATCAGATAAAAAAAAATACCTCAGAGGAGGAAATGATGAAACGTCGACTTCCTGTCTGATAAAGACTCAAACAGAGAGAACTGCACTCTAGCACACCTGTGCTTTATAAACGTTATTCTTTTATTCTTTTAACTTCATGTCTTTATGTTGTTACTTAGTTTTTAGACATGACATTTGATGCTAAAGCAACAAAATATTAATATTTAACACGTTATGGGACGGACAGTGAGAACAGCTCGTAAAGGTGAATGAATCAGCTGCTCCTCTCGTCTTCTCGCTCTTCATTAAGAGTTTCAGCTCATTTCTTATCTGTTAACTGCCCTGGTTCCCTCTCAGTACCTTGACTGAGTCATAAAAAATGCCACTGTAGACTACCTGCACACAGTTACAAGTTTAGCAGGTGAACTAGCTGCTGTCTTTATAGTTTCATTAAAGAGCTGTCTGTTTCCTCTGGCTGAGTCTCCGATCATTTCAACATCACTCATGTCCAAAATAGTTTAACAATCCAAACTGAATTTATTTCATTATCTTTTCTAAATGATCCTTTAATACCTCTGTAAAATATGTGAGCAGCTCCTTCAGGTTGTTGAAGTGACTCAAACGTTAAATCCGTCCTGATACTTCTTGGTTTGGAATCACAGATGAGCTCCATGTAAGACATTGTTTCCTTTTTTCTAGATCCTTGCTTGTGTTGTACTTATTCTCTGATGTACGTTGCTTTGGATAAAAGTGTCTGCTAAGTGAATTGTAGAATTGTAGAATAGGCTTGTCAGAGGTACAGATACTTTTAGCCTTTCCACCTTCTTTAATAGGTCTAATTGGTTTGTTGATCTCTGGGAAAGTCCAGGACTGGTCTGACTTTAATCTGTTCTTAAAAAATATTTTGGTGGGAATCTCTGCATCCTCATTCAACCCTCAGTCCTGTTCTTTAGCATTAATACTTCCTTGTAATCAAGGGTGTGTGTCCAGACTGCTTTGAGTTGGGTGGTCCAACTGGGGCACTGAGTTATAAAGGGGGTGGGGGTTGGGTTGCAGGTGGCATGAAGTTTGTGCACACACACACACACACACACACACACACACACACACACACACACACACACACACACACACACACACACACACACACACACACACACACACAGCTGTTGGCTCAGTTGATAGAGCTGTTGTCTCCTGACCGGAAGGTTGAGGTCCCCAGCTCCTGCAGGCACATGTTTTTCATGTCCTTGGGCAAGACACTATACCCTGAATTGCTCCAGCTGCTTCCTCAGAGGTGTATGAATGGGGTTAGTTACATCTGATGGTCTCCCTACATAGCAGCCTCTACCATCAGTGTGCGAATGGGTAGGTGTGACATG
>CM036536.1:21386436-21446436 GCA_020745685.1 Tautogolabrus adspersus
ATGTGTGTTTGTGTGTGTATGTGTGTGTGTGCCTGCCTGCCTGCCTGCCTGCCTGCCTGCCTGCCTGCCTGCCTGCCTGCCTGCCTGCCTGTCTGTCTGTCTGTCTGTCTGTCTGTCTGTCTGTCTGTCTGTCTGTCTGTCTGTCTGTCTGTCTGTACTGTAGAAGACTTTGGGTCATCTTTAGCTGACAGCAGCTTATTTTGCAGTAGCCGAACCTATATTCAGATTTATGTGCTGATTTGTTCTGGTGGTGTGTGGTAAACCCAGTCTTGTATGGTTTTAATGCTGCATGAGAACCTTTGGTTTTATAAACATGTAGATGTTTGTGATGTCCTGCTGAGTTATCGGAAGAAATGATTCTATAATTCATCTGATAATCTGCTGCCTACATTTATGGTAAACTCGTACTTTCTATTTCATTCACACAGGGAGACGACTGGCACATGTATGGACGATACACCCACACGTGGGGGGTCTGAGTCATTGTGAACCTTCATCACAGAGGACAAAGGGACACATAGGAAGAGAGAGACCCACACAAACACCTTACATGGAGAAATAAACAAGATAGAGAGACAGAGATTTTCCCACCATAAACAGGGACCACCCCAAAGCTTCAACTGTTCTTACAATAAAGTTTACAGAGACTGGATGTAAACTGTGATTCCAGGAAGCTTTCCGCACTGCACAGAGCTGGACACCCCCCAGAGCTGTTGCTGTACCCTGCAGGGTAATCATGTATTAATCTGGTAAAAGTCATTCTCTCAGTTTCAGATCAGATGTGTTAATTTTGATAAAAAATGAAAACGACTGCATTTTATGGGAACTTTGCCTCAGTCAGTCCCCTATAACAACTACATTCTAGTTTCAATAATTCTTTAAACTGAAATCAAGGAGCACTAAATGAATTTAAGTTGGTAGAGTCTGAGCAGCTGTTTGGATGGAGAAACATGCCGAAACAAAACCTCAGTCAGAGACTTAAAGACAAACCATAAGGTTTAAATGTGATGTTGTATAATTACATTTTCTACTTATTCAAACGTCTGGATTATTATTTAAATATGATTTTCATCGATAAAAATATAAAATGATTTTTAATTACTGTTTTACTAGATATAAAGTTCTTTTCATAACTTTGAAATATTTCAGTCTGACCACACAGTCAGAGTTCTACTGCTGTGAAATATCAGATTTAATGATTATAAAGAAGAACAATGAATAATAAATCTTATAAATGACAAATAACAACACATCTAAATGTCAAAACAAGTGTGATGAAGTTTCCAGATAAACAGTCCAGCAGAAGAATCTAAATTCACACTATATGATATATAACAGACTGCCTTTGACACAGTCAACCATCAAATCCTCCTTTCCACGCTCTCTGAGCTTGGCATCTCAGGATCCGCCCTTTGCTGGTTCGAGTCCTACCTCTCTGGGCGATCCTTAAGAGTGTCGTGGAAGGGAGAAGTGTCCAAAGCGCACAGCTTATCCACAGGGGTACCTCAAGGGTCAGTGCTTGGTCCCCTCCTCTTCTCCATATACACAAGCTCACTTGGTTCGATAATCCACTCTCATGGCTTTTCATACCACTGCTATGCTGATGATAGCCAGCTCTTCTTGTCATTTCCACCAGGCGATGTCACAGTCTCAGCTAGAGTCTCGTCATGCCTCACCGATATCTCTAAATGGATGAATGAACGGCACCTTCAACTCAATCTTTCAAAGACTGAGCTCCTTGTCATCCCAGCCAGTCCCTCTATACAGCCACAGATCAATATCCAACTTGGAACAACCAAACTCATGCCCACAAAGTCTGCCCGGAACCTGGGTGTCATGATTGATGACCAGCTAACCTTCAAGGTTCAAGTAGCCTCGATTGCCCGATCATGTCGTTTTGCCCTGTACAACATCAGGAAGATCAGACCTTACCTGTCAGAACATGCTACACAACTTGTGGTACAGGCTCTTGTGCTATCACGCATAGACTATTGCAACTCTCTACTGGCAGGTCTTCCTACATGCACAACCAAACCTCTGCAGATGATACAGAACGCAGCAGCACGACTGGTCTTCAACCTTCCAAAAAGAGCTCATGTCACTCCGCTGTTCATCTCCTTACACTGGCTCCCAGTCACTGCTCGCATTAAATTTAAAACTCTGCTGCTCGCCTACAAAACAGCAACAAAAACGGCTCCTCCTTACTTTAACTCTCTATTTCAGGTCTACACTCTCTCCCGTCCACTACGCTCTGCCAATGAAAGGCGTTTGATCCAACCTTCACAACAGGGTCCAAAGACGAGGACTAGACTCTTCTCCTCTGTCTCCCCCTGGTGGTGGAATGAACTTCCAAACTCCATTCGATCTGCAGAGTCCCTCTGTACCTTTAAGAAAAAGCTAAAGACCCAGCTCTTTCAGGAATACCTACTAACTTAACTTAATGATGATGATCTCGATAGTATTGATGTAATGATGGTAATGATGATGGTTTTTGTTTTTGTCTGAAAACGACGACGTATAAGATGGTTTATATACTGATTAGAGTCTCAGACCGGCAGTTAATGTTGTGCCTGGCCTCCGGGCAATGCCTTTCAGCACCTGTGTGTCCAATCGGACTCAAAGCTGATCGTTCGTCCTTACTGACATTGTTCCTTTATTTTTCCTTGATCCTTGCTTGTGTTGTTTTTACTCTCTGATGTACGTTGCTTTGGATAAAAGCGTCTGCTAAGTGAATTGTAGAATTGTATATTAATGATAAGATGTATAATATGAATAATGTCTTAGTTGATATGTAATTACTGAGAATAGCAGACGTTTTAATAAACACAGGAACCATTTAAACTGAAATATTTTCATCAGTTTGAATTTCAGACTTAATCATTTCTGCTCCTCAAGACTCCTCAATTTCTTTCTGATTTTAGATCTCCACTCTGCACCTCCTCTTCCACTCTCTTCCCCCCTTCCTCATTTCTCCTGCTCAATGCACCTCCTCTCTCATCATCTGTCTTTTCGTCTCTCTCCTGTCTTCTTCTTCTCTCTCCTCCTCTCTCCTCTTGCTTTTCTACCCCGAATCAGGTTCATCCCACATATTGAGCACAGTTTATACGTTGGCGCCCTCTGGTGGATTATAGATGAAAGTGAAACCTTTTTCTGTTTAAAATAATTTGTTATTGATCATGTGTTCTCAGTATGTTGTTATTATTACAGTTTTTTTTACGATTGCTTTGACCATTTTTTCAATAGGCTCCTTTTAACAATTTTCCTAAGCTCTTAACACACCAACACAACTACAACACACAATTGGCAAAACACTTAATTTCATACTCAAAATCACACATTGCAAACTAAACTCCAACACTAATTTTCAAAATACAATAATACACTAACACAATACACTATGTCCACCAAAACACTGTAAACATGTCTCAAAATCAAACAATTCTTCCAAACACTAACACACACACACACACACACACACACACACGCACACACACACACACACACACACACACACACACACACACACACAAAATTAGGCTATATATTTAGCAACAATGTAGATTGTAACAAAATGTATGTATAACTTGTCTTGAAATGTATAACTGGCCTAATGTTAGGATTATTTAGGGCTAATGTTTTAGCTTCTATTCTCCTTACATTAGGCCTACCTGCTGCATTGCTGTGAAGCACGGGCCGAACTGCTGCGTTGCTGCTATAGGGGCAGGGGGTCAGCTGTGGGCTGGCAACTGTTTGTGAAGCCAAAAGAGTCTAAATGAGGTAGCTTCGCTACCCTCTCCTCCTGTTTCTTTCTCTCCTGTCGTTTTTGACTTCTGCTTTTGTGTTTGTGTTTGAAAGGCATTTTAAATTGCTCGGTTGGCTCGGAGATGTGAACTGTGCTCGCCTCACATTTTGGCCGAAACTAGCTACATCACATCTCATATTACCCAGCAATCATCACTGCATATTTGGATATGATGAAAATATGTAAAATATTCATTTAATCGAATCGTTTAGGTCTGCCCTTACTATAGCGGCTAAGCCTAAACTTAAAGCAACTGAGGGGCTACATAGACGGGCTAATCTAGCCTATTAATTGACGCGCTTGCCGCTTCGCTCCTGAGTGTAAAATTGTGAAATAAGACAGTCCAATATCTTCTTCGTTTACGGAATATTTATTTCTCATTCCATCAATGTCTTCATTAATGTCGTATGTGCAATATTCAAACAATAGTCCATATATATTTCCATTTAGAATCTTTCTGTGTTATCTCATAGCGTGGCGTACAGCGGTCAAAAAAGTGTATGTGCTCTCCATCTAGCAACACACCTGAACACCCCGTGAAAGTTCCTACCTATGAGTATCACCTTAACCCAAAGGCGACACCTGCTGGAACAAATTGTGTCTTACACTTAATACTCCTAAACATGGCTCCTACACTTACACAATAGACAGTATATTGTATTGATCATATTGTGTTTTGCACTGTTGCAGTTTCTTTTGAAGCCTCTACATTTTTGTTTTGATGGGTTTAGTAAATGCATGCATTTTGTTTCTTTTGCTGCAGGAATTCAATACAAACAATGAATGACCCATATCAGAGTAGCTTTATAGAATGTACGTTTATGAAAAAAAGGAAGACAGAGACAGAATTGCTGCAGTAAAGGCTTTATTTCATTGTCGGCAATCACCATGTTGATAATGACAAGTTCCTGCTCTTCATTTAGGAGCTTTCCTCTGTCCCCTGAGCAGAGCTGGCCCCTAACCCACTTGGTGCCCTATATAGGCAAGATTTTTAGCTGGTGCCCCTTGTATTGCAACCCATTCTACCACCAATCACAATATTCATACACTTAAAGAAAACTGGCATACAGCTTTATTTAAACCTGATATTCATCGATATGGTCAGTGGCACTACTTTCTGATAACTCGTCTGCCCTCCTCCCCCACAATAAGCTGCGATGTTGTGATGCGTCAGGTTGAGCAGGGAGCAAGAAAATAGGGAATTTTTAAATAAGGGATGTAGTTATCTTTTCTTGGCTTCTTTTGTTATATTACTGAATAATAGCATGAAAATTACATTGGATAAAATAACATTCAGTGATAGACACCTGTCCTTCTTTTTCTTATTATTATTTTCAACTTTTCTTCCTCACTTATTTCGGGTGCTAGGACGCCCCCTATGGACGGCCAGCGCCCCTAGCATTTGCCTGCCTATGCAACGGGCTGGCCCTGCCCTTGAGGGAGGTAGATGTTGAATCCTTAGAGAGACAAAATACAGTTACATATTAGAGACTGGAGGCATACTGTAATACACTACCCGTCCAGGCATTCCTCTCCCTTGCCTTGTCCACCTCCTCTAACTTGTCCTGGTACTCGTCTTCCTCTCCTTCGTGCAGGCATTTTTCTTACTTTCTTTGTGTTGCTCTTTATTGTTCCTTTTCCACACAAGATCAGCCCAAAGAGGTCCTTTTTACTGTATGCCATATGGTCATCGGTTGACAGAACCTCAACACCTGAGTTCGTTTCCTAGATGGGAATCAGCTGTGATTGATCTATTTGCATAACTTCGATCGGCTGTTTCTTAGTAGCAATGGAAAAAATTACAGGGGATATATTTGTGTTTCAATCTACAATATGAACAGCTATTCACTTAGACTTTAGCTTATAAGTAAGGTTTAGAACATCATGTCATACAGTATGAAAGCATTTGTAAAATTGGCAGTAAAAATCCATTGTTTTGGTTGAGCTTGTGTGTAAAAGAAGTTCAAGCATTTTAAATTTGTGTCAGCTGTATGCATTTTGTGTCAAAGCAACAAGAAATATGTTAATTGTATAGCCTACACAGACAGATGTTGTGCTAACTGTGTTAGGAGTATTGAAAAAATTGTCATAGAAATCGTAAAAAACTGTAAATGTTCATAGTTTTAAATGTGATTGTTGGTTTTGTTTGATGAACTCTGAGGAGGAGCTCAGGTTCTCCTTGGGTTTGAGCAGCATCACTTCCTGTTTCTGTGTCTCTGGATTCTACATGTATCAGGTGAATCTTTATTCATTCTTCCGGTGTATTTGTGTGAGATCACTGAAGTTCAGTGTGAGCAGAGCTGTGACTTGTCCTTTCTGCTGAACACCTGACAGAACCGGTATATGGGACTCACGTGAGGCTCAGAAAAATGAACAATCCCAGAGCTGGGGAGATATCATGGAGAAGGAGATGGGAGCTGAGGAGGTTGGAGCTGAGGAGTTTAAATACCCCATGCAAGGAGCCAACCGCAGGAACCGCCGCCAAAACCACAATTGGCAGCATCTTACTCAGCCAGAAGATGTACCCAATCGTGCACTGCCTCAGAGACGCCCACCCCAATGGCAGGTAGTTGCAGATCTCAGAAATGAGCTGGAGGGAGTGAAGGTTCTTCTGAAACAGGAGAAAGAGCTGAGCAAGGCAGAGTGTGAGAGATACGCCATCAGTGAGACAAAGATCCAGGAGATGGAAGAAAGGTGCAGGGTGGAGCGAGAAGAGAGACTCCAATGCGATCAGGAGATCAGGATGCTTAAAGAACAACTGAAGCACCTGAATCCATCCTACATCGGGAAAGCTGAAACTGACGCGCTGCTGGAAAAGATTAAGGTCATGCAGAAAGATACCTTCAGCAGGGACATCAAGACTGCCAAGCAGACAATGGCCCTAAATAACAAGCTGGAGGAAGTTACACAAAGCCGGCAACACGTTGCCTCCAAACTGGACGCACAGGAGGAGGTCAATCTTGGGCTGCAGAAGAAGTTGAGAGACTCCAAAAAGAAAAGGCAGCACCATAAAATGATGAAAGACAACCTCCAGAGAGAAATAGAAGAAGTCAGGCATCAGCATCTGAAGTCAGCCAAAAAGGACCTGATGCTGGTAGAGAGACTGACAGAGGAGAAAGAGTCCCTGGAGCAGGAGGTGAAGGTCCTCAAAGAAGAGGTATCAGCAGCGACATGCGTTATGCAGAGCAGCTGTATATCGTGCAAAGACAGCTCCAAGAAAAGACCAGCAGCAGCATCAAGCTTGTCTCCAAACTGAAAAGACAGAAGAAGATCAATTATGCTCTGCATAAAGAGGTGGAGGGGCTCCAAAAGGAAAAAGAGCCCCAACTGTTGAGGGCTGACTGCCCTCAGGAAGAGCTGGAGGAAGACAGTCAACCGTGTGTCACCAGTGAGGAGATCACTAGGTTGAGGAAGGTCTGGGCTTCCGAAAGCCGCCTCCAATACAAGCGGCACAGGAGGCAGAGCCCCTAAATATTTTTGTCTGTATAGTTGTATTTCTGTAGAGCAATGTTAAGTGATTGTCTTACTGTTGTTTGCACACATTTCTTGGATATCTTTTATTTATCATTTTAAATATGAAGTCTGTTTTAAAAGCTGATTTGACTCATTTTGATTTCTTGCTTATATTTGTTTGAATGTTCTTATAATAGCCTACTGATGTAGGCTAAATTAGCGGTAATGGGGCAGAAACTGTGGGTACATCTCAGTTCCCTTAATTGCATCCAAGTGTCCTCCACTTGCGTATTAGTCCCTCCCACCAGAGATGCAAGGAAATGAAGCAGAGGAGAGAGGAAGCGAGATGTCCTTTCCTCTACAGCGTCAGTCTGTTTGGATGATGACATCAGCTGATCACCGTTCAGCTGTCTGTCAGCTTTAACAGCTGTTTATGTTTGCACAAATACGCACTGTATTATTTCTAATCAAATACACAGCAACAGTTTTCAGTCTGTGTACTTTACCTGATAACAAACACCTGCACATGAACAACAACCTGCAGTCTGCTTCAAATCAAAAGGACAATTTCTACTGACAAAAAGATTGCATATTGAATTGTCTATTTATTATTTGTATTAGTTTTGACTTATAATTCGACAATGAACTTTGTATTTTATAAACACAGATATTTATGTCTCAGGAATACTGAAAATGATTAATTAGGTTCTAAATGATAGAAACTTTACGAAGGTAAATAAGTGTGAATGTAAAACATGTTTCTGACTGACAGACTCCCTCTGCATCAGACTGTCATTCTCATCATACATTCAAACAGTCTGAGGGATCATGAAAAGAAAATGAAGGAATCATTCATGATCTTTTGATTTTAACACTTCATATTAACAGACTGTTTGTTTGACAGTGAATCAAAAAACAAATCTAATGTCGGGAGTAATCGGCCAACACTCTTATGATTTTATAGAACTGATGCTTCATATTTCGTTGTTAATCTTCATGTCAGACACTTTTTAATCCCAGCTCATCACAGACCGACTCTTTACATACTGACAGAGGTTTATAATCTGTTTAAATGTCTGTCGGTCCGTTTAGCATCTTCTTAATGTCCGTCTTTTCTCCGGTATTAAACTCCGCTCATGTTGATAAGTTTCATTGAAGTCTGATCCGCTGCTGCGTCCAATCAATGAGTGATATCCGATAAGGGGGCGTGTCTGTCAGTAAAAAGACTTCCGTAAAGTCAGCTCTCATGTATCCTCCCTCGCTCATCGCTCCTCGGATCTCCCTCCTCTCTCCTCGATCCTCTCTCCTCCTTTCAGTTATAAGAGGTTTTGGGACGATCCTTAACGTGGCGGGTCTCGAACTACTTCCGGTTCGGCCGAGGAGCGAGGACCGAGGAGAGAGGACCGAGGAGATAGCAAATAAGAGAACTGAGATAGACCCCGGCTGTTTTCGTCCCGTGCTACTTAAATGTAGCCTAATTCATAAAGTGTCTGATAGATGGCACCAAAGACAAGTGAAGATGTGTATTTCAATCATTTAGTTTAATAAGTAGGCTATGAATGCTACAGTGAAATACTCTGTGACAAGTACAAGTCCTGAATTTAAAATGTTCAATCAGTAAAATCAGGGAAATAATTTAAATGTAGGCTAGATATGATGTCTCCTATAGGCTATGATAACATTATATTTGTATTCATCATAGATTCATGTAAAATGAGATATTACTCTAGGCCTAGGAGCTTGTTTTAGACTGTTTTTAAAAAACTGCTCCTTAAGATGATTTTCATCTTAAATGTCTGTGCTGATTATTTTCTCCATTAAATGATCAAATGTTTAGTTTATGAAGCCCAGAGTGAGAGTCAGCAGGATGACTCTTTTACTTCAATTCATTCCTCAGTTGTTCTTCATTGAACATAAAAGACGTCCTCATTGGCTTCAAATCACACAGGCAGTCACATTTCTCAGGCTTTTAATTCTGGTCAAATAAATATTTGTTCATGGAAGTAGATGCTATTTATATAACTCATATAAATCATTTTAAATTGTTTGATATGATAGCAGTACAGATTATTTAACCCTCGCTCCGTGTGCTGGTTATAGACACCGCATCACTCGCTTCTACCTTTCAATCAAATAACTTTATTTATCCGGTAGGATCTTCGGTTGTGTAAAAGAGCAACACCCAAAGTCAATCAAAAGGGCACTGAGTAAGTGAAGCTTATGGGCCGTAACAAATGATGCGTATACCAGATCAGCAATAAAGAATGCAAAAAATTCTAATATGGGTAAAAAAAGGAGGTTGAAAGAGTGATGTTAAAAATAAATAAACAAATAGATCAGCCATTCATGAGCCTGATGGATGTGGCCTTGACATGGCTCTCTTAGTCCTGAAGGTGAGAGATCTGTATCTGTGGCCTGAGGGGAAGGTTGTAGAGGACATGTGTTGTCCCTTTAGTTTTGTCCTTAAAACGTTTAAGCTAAGCTATATAGAAGCTCTGTGAGAGGATTGTCACAGTGTTTGTGAATACTTAACGGATCTTTAGTCATATTTTTCTAACAAAAAGCAGCTGCATGAGAAAAGGGACAGAGAGTACTGTCTGAATGCACAAATACATTCTCCACATTTCAGTGATCAAAAACAAGAAATGACCCAATATTGTGTGTCTAGAACTTCAATTTTTGTTGCCGTGGTATCAAATGGGTATCAATGTTATTACTAGAATCATATCTCAGACTTCAGAGGATGTTTTCTAGTGAAACACAGACTGTGGGCAGAACTTCACTTTGAACAAACACCATCACAATGAGAACAAAGAGATCAGAGATACAACCAAACCACAACTGTGCTACTGCTGCTGCTGCTGCAGACTCGCATCATCATTTTATCATTTCATTACTCAGAGATCAGATGTTCGTCTACAAGAGAATTAATCATCACATAATATCCAAACAAATCTTCAAACAAAAGAAAACAGATTTCTTCTTTGACTGATGATTTCACTGAAAAAAACAAACACTTTTCAGTTAATAATCTATAATTAAATGAATTTGCAGTTAAGTTTCTTTGATCAATGATTGATAATTAACTGATCATCTGTCAGTCTCAGAGTCATACAGGATCAGGTCTTCAGCTCTGCACAGGACGATCAGAGAGTCTGTAAACCTGCAACACTAAGGAAACATTTAACACATCTAATTATCAATCAATGTGTTCTGATTATTTTTACTCCTTGAGATCATCAGAGTGACATCAAGTCAACATAAAATTAGATCATAATCAGCTGATCTCAGCATCGTCTCCTCGTGAATCCTCCTGTTTCACTGAAACGCTGATCAGACACTTTTTCTGAGTTTACTCCCTGAAATGAAAGAAACGTTTTTTTTTCCCTCGCCTCTGAGCTCAGGCGTCAACCTTGTGGGTAAAAGAAGCAGAAACATTTCGAGTCTGCAGAGCAGAGACCCTTGAGAAGTTCACACAGGAAGGAAACACGTCAGAGCTGCAGCCCCTCATCATACCCGCCGCCGCAACCGCTCACTCTGATGACACAAGTAGAGGGGGTTCAATTGCAACGATTCACCATGCACTGTGCTCTTTGTGCTCAATATTTAACATTCAATCAACCAGGAAGACCACTTTTTCACACATTTTAGATAACCAGAATGAGGAGCTTCTGGCTGCGCAATGAGGTCAGGCTGATGATCAGGAAGTCGTCTGAGGACCAGTTCTGGTGAGAAACTTTTCCAGTGGTTCACAAACAGACCTGCTGTGGGAGTTTTTCACACGTCTGACTGCTCAAACTTCACCAACTCAGATTCAATGAATAAAATCACATCTGTTTATTTTCCTCATAAAACAGTCTCATTTTAAAAGATCACATCACACATCAAACTTTCAAATAAATATGAAAAATGCAATGACTCAATCAATGCGTTAGTGTTACTCTGAAAGGCTCAAACTGTGATTTTTTTTTTTTAACCCTGCAGAGAATCAAGTCCTGCGCCTCCCTGCAGCTCTTAAAATCATGTACAGTGAAGAGTTTAGATTTAACTACATGTAAAGTGACGAGTTCAGATGGAACATGTCTGTACAGTTTAAGCTGTGTTTGAACTCTTCAGATTTTGTAGAGGCCAAAGAAGTTGGCGTAGGGAACACGTCGCAGCTCGTTGGGCTGAGACATGTTCACGTAGACTCGGTCTAGTTTCTGCAGCTGCAGGGCTGAGCCCAGGTAGCTCTCTGTGGTCCAGGAGAGTCTGGTCCTCAGGGAGCAGAACCCCGCCCTGTGCGCCTCCATCAGCCTCAGAGGATCCGGCCGGCCCGCTCGCCGCACAAACACGACATGCATGAAGGAGGACTCGGGGGAGCAGTCCTTTAAGGTAAGCTCCACGCGGGAGTAAATGTGGTACAGTCCTGTTTCGTTCACCTGCAGAGCTCCGTCCTCATACCTGTAGACCACGCCCCCTAGTGTGAAGCCCCGTCCTGCATGAGGGTCCCAGAGAAGAGTGTGAGCCGAGGAGCCACCGTCCATCCGCCCTGCAGGAGAGAAGAGAGAGGAGAGAGGAGAGAGGAGAGAGGAGGAGGAGTTAGAGCAGAGGATCACAGAGCGTGTGCAGCGTGAGAAGGAATGAAAAAGCTAGAAAAGCCTAGAGTATTTCTTCTGAATCACAATCAGAGGCGTTGCTTGTTAAGAGGCAACTGCTTGGGGCCCCAGACTACTAGGTGGCCCTCTGAGGGCTCACAAACCACAGCAGTGGCCCAAAATGTGCAAATTTTGCAATGTCAGTAGGAAACCTCCCTAATGGGGGCCCCATCTGACAGCACTTACTCTCGTTGCCTTGCTTAGCATTGTGTGCATTGTTGCTGTGAAAACCAAAGTTTGTCAATGAAAGCCAACAAAGAAAAATTAAGAAGAAATATCTGTCTATCGCAGAGAAAGCAGAAATGGGAATAAAGAGGAAAAGGAGGAAGCGTTGGTACAATGTAGGACATGATGGTGATGAAAGCGGGGTTGTAGGGCCCCCAATAATTTCTTGCTTGGGGCCCCGACAGACTCTAGAATGGCCACTGATCACAATGTGTCTGGCTGATTGTTTCTCTTGACTCCAGAAAACACATTTATGCGTCTGATCTACTATGCTGATGTTTTATAGATGCATGCATCTTCTCCATTTAAATAACAAATTTCAGGGATCTAACGCATAATTGTACTCTGTCTGATCAAGTAGGATTGCCTGTACTGCCCACTCATAGACTAAATCACTGACGTGTCCTTATTTACAAGTCAGTACTGGTGTGATCTTATTCATGTAAAATATGTCAGAAGACTCAATCTTTGCTGTGTGACCCGCAGTCACTGAACTTATTCTTGATATCTATTCCCAGAGTGCGTCTTGAAACGAGAAAAGGAGTTTCAGGTTCACTGCTCCTACAGGAAGATTTGTGTCTGGGGGACCTGGTCTCTTTAAAACTGTTTAAAAGTAGATTAGAGGTTTTGGAAAAATATGCATCTGGTAATAATTTAAATAAGGACTTCCTGCCCTGGGACTCAGGACATTTTGACCCGTGTTTACAACTCCATACTGTAACTTGTCTCAGCCAGGACACTCTTGTGAAATAGATTCTTAATCTCAATGAGGCTTTCCTGGTTAAATAAACTTAAACTAGAAATAAGTGCGTGTTGTGATGTCACCTGTCACATGTGCTGCAGCTCTGATGTCCTCTTGTCTCCACGCAGGTTCAGAGAAACCTGAAACATCATCACAGTGTCATCAGCTCCTCTGCTCCTGCATGCACACATTCTCAGTGCTCACGTGTGTGTGTTAACTCACCGATCTGCTTCTGCGCGATGTGCGGCCCACTCTCAGGTTTAACCTTCAGAGAAACAGAGGATCAGATCAGACTCACGCCTGCAGAGGAAATCCTGTCTCACCGGACCTCCGACCACATTCAGTCCCTGCTCTGTTTTTAAATGTCACTGCGTTTTAAATTCACTTTAAACTCTGCAGAGTAGAGCTGTCACCATACCAAAATTATAAAATTTGATATGCTTCTAGTTAAATTCAAATATAGATACCTGTTGGATACCACAGCAACAAGAAATAGAAGTTCTAGACACCCAGTATTGGGTTATTTATTGTTTTTAATCACCAAAAATTGCAGACAAACTCCTGCACACTGTCTGTATTGCACAAATCATTGTTTTTTTGTACAATTTAGACAGTGTGCAGTTTGTCTGCAATTTTTTGATGGATTCATTCCTCTCCTAGATCTGTCTTATGTAACAGATGTCATTTTCTTTAAGGTTTATGTACTTTATGATACTATCAATCATTGAAATAGCAGATTGTATCGTTTAAAACAGAAAGTATTGAACGTTCTGACGACCTTTGTGCAGGAACTGCTCACCTTCCACCCTCACAACTCTCCATCAGCAAAGTGAAACTCACACTTTTAATCTCACTGCAGCACTGCCCACATAAAGAGTGCGCAAGAACTCTGCAGAGATGGAATTATTCAAATGGTCATTATCTCCTCACAGTCTTTTAATAAAATCTCCCCTCACTGCTTTTGTTTAACTGTCCACAGTGAGCTGCAGGCTGCCTCAGTTCTTAAACTTTACTCAGACAGTCATGCAGAGAAAAGTGCTTTAAAGAGCAAAGAGTAAAAACACAGTTTAGTCGCGGAATATAGCTACCAAGACAAAAAGTTTATATTAAAAACTAAAAATATGTTAGAAATCAATACAAGGTGAATAAGAGAAGAAATTAGCACCTTGGATAAAGAATATTGACTTAGAGAAAGAAGACACTATGTCCAGTTGACAGTGCTCACCTGTCGGAGCTCCTTCATCTCTCTCTGCAGCGTGTAGATCTGGAACGCCTCGAAGCCGAGCGCTGCGAACACAAGCAGGAACAGCATCAGGACCAGCATTGCCGCACCGGGACGCACACCCAGGCAGCCCCCGCTCCTCTCCTGGCTCCTCCGTCTCTCCTGAGGGGGTGGGAATGACCAGCAGGGCACGAAGCTGGGCTGATTGGAAGGATGCTGCGGACCCCCCCCCTCCTCCGTCCACGAGGAACACCTGAGGGAAGGGGTAGTTCTGCTCATGGTGGGTCATGATGCTGCAGAGAGACTGACTGTGTGCAAGTTTGATCGATTTGACTTCAAAAAAACTAGAACTCTGCAGTGCATGTATTTACCCCCTGCAGGCCCCGCCCAAATGCTAGTGTGGACATGCTAGTTATCATAAAGTCATCACAGGAACCCACAAACTGTCACCCCCACATCCACCCCCACCCTGCTAGATAAAGGTAAACTTCATGAAACTTTAACATTCAGAACTGTGTGCATAGACAGATCTGCTGAAGGGGGGGGGGGGGGGGGGGGGGCAGGAAGTTGGAGGTTTCAGCTGACCCCCCAATCACTAACCAGAATGACATTCAGACAAATTCCACGAAAGGAAACACTGAGCAACACGAACATGAATTTAACTAAGCTTCACGTCTGAACTAACAGGTTTCATATGCTTTACACTGTGTGTGTGTGTGTGTGTGTGTGTGTGTGTGTGTGTGTGTGTGTGGAGGGAGGATCCACACATTGTACTAAAAGCCTCTTAATTCTTGGCTTCAATTTGATTGTTGATTCAGCAGCTATGAAAGTTTTTCTTTGGATATGCATACCATACAACTTGTTTTGTTTGTTGGGTCAGAAACTTTTCACATCTGCAGCCTCTCCTTATCATCTGACTTGATCAATCAAGTAACTTTGGCTCTCAGAGACGACTGGTTTGGAGCACTTTTTTACAAAAAACCCAGAAACACATGACGCAAAAGAGCTCAGACGTTTGGATCAGATCCAAAATTTTAATAAACAAATAAACAACTTCCAACAGGATTAAGGGATAAGTCTGTACAGAAAGAAAAAAACCCTGCAGAGCATTTAAATCTGACAGCACAGAGGATGAAGCGTTTCATTAAAGCAGTTTTAGTTTCGATGTGATGATCTTTAACTTAACTGTTCAAACTCTGGGTCTCTGTGAGACCTGCAGGGTAAAGCAAAGTTTGATAAAAACAACAGTAAAGATCTCTAAATGCTTCCTTATAAACATGGTCTCTTCTATCTGGGATCCTCTGTGCGCGTTGGTGCGTGTGCAACAGTGATGCAGCAGTTTGAGCTCTCAGCAGACCCTCGGTGGGAAAAAGAAGAAGAAGCTTCCACATGAAACAAAAAAAAAAGTGCCTGCAGGGCTGCAGCTGAGATGATGGTATAGAAAAGATGTGAGAACCAACCTCCACATCCACCTCAGAGACCAGTTTACAGGAACACACACACACGATGATCAGTATATGTCTCTGTGGTCTCTCTGCCACCCTGACTCGGAGATTTAACTGCTTAAACTGCTCCTCACTGTGGTTTCAAGTTTCCACCAGACTTCAGATATTTTCTGTTGATTAATAAAGAAAACCTGTTTATATATTAGTCAGCTGTTAAGTGTGTGTGTGTGTGTGTGTGTGTGTGCGTGTTCAGTGGGCTGTCACACCATATTATGTCTTTTATTGTACTTGTCAACCGACAGTTTATGGTGAGAAAGCCTAAATCACTATTTCTTTGTTTTATAATCGTTCACGTCCTCTGAGATCCTCTGTAGACACACAGACACACACAGTCACACAAAGACGACATCAGGAGGGTTAGCATTTATAAACTCTGTACCAAAAGCTCCTAACACAATAATTATATGTCTCTTAATCCTGACTTGATGATGACCTATAACATATATCTCCACCTCAATTTTCTTTCTGGTTCCTGTTTTCTTTAATCATTTGAGAGCTTAATTTTATAGTTCAGCATTTTCACCTGTTTTAATGTACCTGTTCTTCAATATTCTCCTGTTTTTAAAACTATTGTTCCTCATGTTAAAGCACTCAGGAGCTCTTCCTTGTATGAGAGAGGACACAAAGTTTTATTCTCATCTGTGTGTATTTTGTACTTTTTCAATCCACGCATTTTAAAACGATACAATCCGTTGTTTTTCATGATCCAACGTGTTGAAAAGTACTTAAACTTTAAAGACACTTCATCTATTGCAGATGAAAGGAGTGTAGCAGAGAAAAGAGTCCATCAAAAACTGCAAACAAACCCCTGTATACTATCTAAAAATTGGACAAACATGTTCCAAAAGTTGCCAACATAATTGTGCAATTTCGTCATTTTTCAGGAGTTTGTCTGCAATTTTATTTTTTTTTACCATTGCCATGGTATCAAACAAGTATCTATATTGTTTAAAATTCTGGTATGGTGACGACACTTTTTGTGTGTCACTCTCAGCTGTATCATGTTGCACACAGTGTTTCGTTTCTGTACACCCCTGCAGAGCTGCAGGGAAACCCTGCCCCCCCAGTATGCACACTGAGTTATGTCTTAAAGGGTAACTACGAACAAACCAGAAAAAAGTCTGACGAGCCCGTTTCCCAGAAGAGTCACACTGAAAGCCAAGCACACTGTGAGGTGTTTGTAACTAACCAGGTCGTCTTCAGAGCTGCTCCAGTTAGTTCAACCAGAGAGGAGAAGAACTGAATCAGCAGAATTCTCTCTGCTGTGGAGAGCCATGTGGTCATGGTGACTGATTTCATTAACCTGCCATAACCCAACCATAATGATGACACACACAGAGCTGCATATGTTTTAAAGGTAAACTGTATTAGTGTCATAATGAGGGGCTGCAGTCGCTCTGATCAGCAAACATTATTCTCCAGATGAAAGAAAAACTTTTGGTATGTTACAGAACATGAGTAATGCCAATTCACCAGATCCTACATTTTCTTTAACCTCATGGTACATGTTTTCTTTTTTTACCTCTGTCTGATAATAGTCATTTTACTGAGCTGGCCTTGAACACATCATAATGTCACCTCATTTAGCTAGCTAACATGCCTTCTCCTGCTGGTTTTGACACAGGTTTTAGTACTGGATTATTATCTTTAACAACCAGAACTGGTTGCAACGTTTGGTTGATCTTACCACAGCTGCTCTGAGTGGAGGAGGAGACAGGAGCAGGACTGTTCCTCAGCAGCAGCAGGTAGAGTTGACAGTTTTCTCAAAGTGAAGATAGTTCAAATGTGTTTTGATTAGTTGCACAGTGCGAAAGTGTTGCCCATGGAGGTTGAGTTGACCCATTGAAATAAATTATTTTGCAACATATACAATTATTTAATTCCTCTTCCTCCTCATGTTTGTGCAAAGCTGATTTGATTTAAAAGATGTAACTCGACTTGAGATAAACATTATGTTGAAGGACCCGTCACCCTTTGGATCAACTCAGACATGATTGATTTTCAGGTTTTGAAAAATGAGTAATAGTGTCCTTAATAGAACAAGGTTTTGTCCCCATCCCTACTTCTAGACCCTGACACGAAGACGTCATGATCCACAGTTCTTGTTTCTAAAAAGAGAAGCTAAAAATTCTTTAAAGGCATCTTAAATATTAGAAACGTCTGGGCTGATGTCTTCTTTTGTTGACAGTCTCTGTTTACTTTGATGCTAAGCTGCCCTCTTGGCCAGGTCACCCTAGTGAAAGAGATCTTGATCTCAGTGGGTTAATTACCTGGTTAAATAAAGGTAAAAAGAAAAGAAAAAAGAAGTTTAATTTTTTGTTATCGTCTTCATTTTATCTCTGCCACTAAGCAGAACTCACAAACAAATAACACAAAAAAATCGTTTTGTATTTAAAATGTAGAAACGTGTGAACCCTTCAGAAAAAAAACACATCACCTGCCCTCCTCCTCCTCCTCCTCAGAAGATGAAGAGTAACAGTCTAATCCCAGAATGTGAGCCGTCCTGTCTGTGGTCTCAATGACCGAGGATTTCCCACAATTCCTCTGTGTCTCTGAGCCTCTGCTCCTACATGTGGAGGAGGACAAGGAATTTACCAGGTTAGGGAGTCCAGCCTGCAGGACACGGGTCAGATCGTGAGTGTGAGAGGAGGCGAGCTGAGAGGGAGATCCTCTGAACGCAGCAGCAGACACACACAGCTTCATGTGGTCAAAGAGGAGGGGCTGGTCCTGTTTCTGGTCCTCAGAGAAACCTTCTGAGGATCCTGAGGGAGGATTGGTCAGAAATGTGAGGGTTCTTTCAGAGTCTGAGGGTCTGTTACAGTCTGGTCCCTCCTCAGATGGTCTGTCAGCGCTGACTCCATCAAACTCACTCAGACGAGGAGTTTTCACTGAATCGATGAGGAGAAGGAGGAGTTAGCTGTTTGGGTCTTGAAGCAAATGTTCAACCACTAAAAAAAAACTTTCAGAAACAGTTACCTGAGCTGGAAGTGACCGAGGGGTCTGCCCTGCGTTTGTGGTATGCTCGAGGCGTCCATGGCGAGTGTTTACAGGTCGGCTCGAGGACTCGTAGTTTGGACATGAAGCTCTTATACTCTCTCTCTAAAGAGTCAATGTGCTGCTGGAACTGAGCGATCTTCCTTTCTGGGTAATGAGTGAGCTGAGATTGCTGTGAGAACATATACAACAACATCAACAACAACAGTAACAACTACAACAACAACACAAACACAACAACAAAGACAACAACAACAATAAAAACAACAAGAGAACAAGATAAATACAACCTCAGGATCAAACAACAACAAGACAATGACAACAGTAATAACAGCAAGACAACTAGACAATCACAACTTCAAGACACACAACAACGAGACAAACACAATCTTAGACAGACAACAACAACAAGACAACAACAAGACAAACACAACCTCAGAACATACAACAACAAAACAAAAGTAAAACCGACATAACCTCAGAATCAGAGTCTGTTGTTTAAGTTTAAAGAGTGACCATGTTTACTGGTGACCCAGTCGAAAATGTGTCGGTGGTTGTCATAGTTACAACAGATGTTGGTGTCCTAAGGAAGTGTCTTTATTTTATAATGGTGTCACGATACAATCATTGGATATGTGTATAATGAAAAACTAAACAAAGACAAAGTACTCTTAACATAATAGACTGTATTCGTTTCTGGAGGGAAGCCCAACCATGGTGGCCGCCATGTTGGAAATGCTCACCGTATCAAACATAGGGGCTCAATCTCGATATCCACCCTCACACACTCACCGACTTTGGTGTGCATTCCCGGTAAGTCTGTGAGGGTTTAGGGCTGTCCCACTGTCAAATCGTCAAGTGTTTGAGGGATCTCTCACTGACTTTACGAGCCCTTTATGCACCCTGTCCGTAAGTGGGCATATCTGCAGACTTAGCATGAGGGAATTACCCAGAGTTCATAGCATTGTGACGTGAAACATATGATTCCCTGGGGAAGCCCACAAAAATTGAAAGGTAAACAAACGCCATAAAGCGGGAAAAAGGTAGAGACAGTAAAAAAGCAGGAAGGTGAAACCACGCTCTATTTACAGTCTACCAAAAAAGTTTATTTGGAAACTACAGCTAATTCAGAACTCTACTGCAAGTCTATTATCAAAAACAAGAGAGACAGAGAGCATATTAGTCCCATTATTTTTATATAAGATAATATAAACCTTTATTTACGAAGACATTTATATATAGGCCTAGATTGAGTAGAACTTTTTATAAGCGCCATGGCTGTGAGTGAATAAAGTAAAAAAGGTAAAATAAGCTTTTGCCACATGAATTCATGCAGTCATGGTTACAAAGAAATTACAAAGTGCTGTCCCATTTGTATTTGATCATTGGAGACCTCGCAGCCTCATGCACTCAACCATTTTCCAGGTGACGTCAATTAAGTCAGTAAGGGCTCAAGGCTCAGGGTTTAGGGAGGACATCGAGATTCAGCCATGGCCAACCTAACACCAGACAAAGAGGTTAAGCTGATCGGAGGCCTGAAATCTCCTGACAGATAGATATGACATGAAAGTCATCAGTTAACATGGTCACTCATTCAACCTAAACACCGGCACATGTTTATCATATAAGACAAATGTTAGCATCATTGACCGGCAGATAATACTCGATCACTTCACTGACCTGCAGATAATACTCGATCACTTCACTGTCCTGCAGATAGTACTCGATCACTTCACTGAACTGCAGATAAAACTCGATCAGTTCACTGACCTGCAGATAATACTCGATCACTTCACTGAACTGCAGATAAAACTCGATCAGTTCACTGACCTGCAGATAATACTCGATCACTTCACTGAACTGCAGATAGTACTCGATCACTTCACTGAACTGCAGATAATACTCGATCACTTCACTGAACTGCAGATAATACTCGATCACTTCACTGTCCTGCAGATAATACTCGATCACTTCACTGTCCTGCAGATAATACTCGATCACTTCACTGTCCTGCAGATAATACTCGATCCCTTCACTGCCCCGCAGATAATACTCGATCACTTCACTGCCCCGCAGATAATACTCGATCACTTCACTGAACTGCAGATAGTACTCGATCACTTCACTGAACTGCAGATAATACTCGATCACTTCACTGTCCTGCAGATAATACTCCATGACTTCACTGTCCCGCAGATAATACTCGATCACTTCACTGCCCCGCAGATAATACTTGATCACTTCACTGTCCTGCAGATAGTACTCGATCACTTCACTGACCTGCAGATAGTACTCGATCCCTTCACTGAACTGCAGATAGTACTCGATCACTTCACTGAACTGCAGATAGTACTCGATCACTTCACTGAACTGCAGATAGTACTCGATCACTTCACTGACCTGCAGATAATACTCGATCCCTTCACTGAACTGCAGATAGTACTCGATCCCTTCACTGACTTGCAGATAGTACTCGATCACTTCACTGACTTGCAGATAGTACTCGATCCCTTCACTGAACTGCAGATAGTACTCGATCACTTCACTGACTTGCAGATAGTACTCGATCACTTCACTGACCTGCAGATAGTACTCGATCCCTTCACTGAACTGCAGATAGTACTCGATCACTTCACTGAACTGCAGATAGTACTCGATCACTTCACTGAACTGCAGATAGTACTCGATCACTTCACTGAACTGCAGATAGTACTCGATCCCTTCACTGACTTGCAGATAGTACTCGATCACTTCACTGACTTGCAGATAGTACTCGATCCCTTCACTGAACTGCAGATAGTACTCGATCACTTCACTGAACTGCAGATAGTACTCGATCACTTCACTGAACTGCAGATAGTACTCGATCACTTCACTGACTTGCAGATAGTACTTGATCACTGACCTGCAGGTAATACTCGATCTCTGACTTGATGCTGGGGATCCACTTCTTCACAGAGGAGGCTGACGTCAGAGCAGACTGAGGAGACAGAAGGTGTAATGAAAGAAGTTGCTCAGAGAGTAAATCTGATTTTATTGAATGATTTTAATCTTTACCAGTCGAGGTCTCCGCTCAGGAACGTCTCTGAGACGACCCTCTGTGAGGACACAAACACAACTTCAGGCTTGAACTCTGAGCTACATGCTAGCTGTTAACAAACACAGGAGCATACTATACACTTTGAAAGAAAGAACATCCTAAAAGTGATAACTTTGTGAGAACACACACAATGAGATGACTCGTCCTGCAGGAGGAGCTACGTAGAGCTACCAGTTCAGTGTGGCTACCAGTCAAAGCTAGCTGTCCGCATCAGATACACAGACAGCATGCTCTCTTACCCTCTCTCTCTCTCTGCAGCCACAGTCTGTTAAGCCTACTCTGCTGTTTCTCGGAGTTTCTCGCCATCTTAACTCCTCAGTCTGTCAGACAACCAGGCTAAAGCTAAACAATGTCACGTGATGACAACAAATCACCGGGTCTTTTACATTTCCTGTTTCCGGCTTTCTTCTTCTTTGCATCTATCTGGTTTCATTACCGCCACCTACTGGGTTGTAGCGTTTAACGTTAAATGTACGAGTCTACCCAAAGTGCTCCCTTTCATTACCAACACCCAGTCAGACACTTTAGCCTGAGTTTGGGCTTCCTTTAGTGTTATGTATAATTCATCTCCCTTAACGTTTAATCTGCTCGGACTGTAACAGGTGCAGCTTTAACTTTTAAAAATCAGTCTACATCACGTATAAGAAGCGTGTGTGGATCAGAGCAGCATGCTTTAAAAAAAAAATGTTTATCTGGTGTGATCTTTACCTCAGTGAGATTGGTTTAATAAAAATACACACATGTACAAACTGAGTCATTCTGCTTGCTTTGAACACATTTTACTAAAAGTTTTTTTTATTTTACCTCATCAAATTAATGTTACTCCTCAGCTAAATTACACCATGTATGAGCACATGTATGAATCTTTAAATGTGTGAAGATAATTGTTTAATGAATTTCTCTCAGTATATTCAGTCTCAATAAATGGATTCATTTTGAAATATTGTCATCATTTTGGACCAAAATACTACAAGTACATAGATGTTTATTTAAAACAGAGGTAATTAAAGTTATCCTTCAGTACATTCATCGTCATGACCTTATCATCAAACCCACAGTTTTCTGTTTCTGTTTATTTTCAACATATTTAATTTAATTAATTGAGACAGAAAATGTGCGTCATTAGATTTTCCGATGAAAAAGAAACAACGTCTCAGTGGAAAAGTGATATGAAGGGGAGGAAACCTAAAAAAAATCCCACCATCTCAGTCTGTTGTGGTTTCATGGTTCTTGTCAGAGCTTCCTATTGCCTCTTTTTTTTCTACTTTTCATCAGAAGAAACACAGAAGGAAATGTAATTCTCATCGTCAGCAGATTGTGATACATCTCTGCAGGTTTGAGAACAGGGAGATAAAGGTGAGACTATCAGGTGTTTGAGGCCGTTTATTTAATGAAAAACAGACACATCAGACATTACAAAAAACATTAAAACATAAAATAACAACACAAACATAAAGAAACACAGGGGAATATCACACCTTTATAGGTCAGGTTCAAACACAAAGTGTAAAAAAACTGCACTGAGAGTCTGCAGACATGTTAGCAGAATGTAACAGAGTCATCATGATACCAAATAATAATTCAACTTTGATATGATTTAGGTGAAAATCAAATGGTATCGACACCTCTTGATACCAGAGCGGTTGTGGCTCAGTTGGTAGAGTCGGCCGTCTCTCAACCGGAAGGTTGGGGATTCGATCCCTAGCTCCTGCAGCCACATATCCGATGTGTCCTTGGGCAAGACACTTAACCCCAAGTTGCTCCTGCTGCTTTGTTGGTGGCGTATGAATGTGTATGAATGGGATTAGTTACTTCTGAAGGTCCCTTTATACATAGCAACCTCTGCCGACAGTGTGTGAATGGGTAGGTGTGACATGTGGCACTTTGAATAGTCAGAAGCACTACACAAGCCTAAGTCCATTTACCATTACCGTTGACCATACCACCGCAACAAAAAAAAAGTCCCAGACACCAATATTGGTAACTTTCTTTTTTCAGTTACAAAAATGTGCAGACAAACTCCTGCACACTGTCTAAATTACACAAAAACATTTGTTTCTTTGCACTTTAGATAGTATGCAGAAGTTAGTCTGAAATTTTTAATGGATTCATTCCTCTCCTATAGATGTAGTTTTTTTAAAGCTTCAGTAGAATATGGTATGAATAATACAAATAACAGAGATTATATTGTTTGAGATCATCTGGGGTGGATTAAGAATCAAAGTATCACACATTCTGAGAACTTTAGATTGGAATAGCATGTGAACTGACCGCATGAGCTGAAGTATATGGCAGTTTATCATCTGGAGATCATTACTGTCTCAGTCTCACATAGGATAAGAAAACAATTGATTACAAATGAAAGTTGGCTGTCATTTATCCAACAGATGTTGAAAAGATACACCCAGCTTCAGATTAAAACATAATTTTGAATGAGAGACACAGATTTTTATGTATTTATTACTAATCTGCATTAAAATGACGTAGATATGACTTTGAATATTTGAATGTGACTCTGACCCACACAGACAGTTCTCCTCTCCTCCACACACCTGAGGTCTGATCAGAAATGGGATTTAGTTAAGTTTTGTTTTCAGTGTTAGAGAAGAGCGTAGTTTCATTATACAAGCCCATGTTTAGAGTTGAGCCACACATGGTCATCCGCTCTAACAGGATGTGTTGAGGTTTGAGAGGTGGTTTTACGGTGTTTTCAGCTCCTTGACAGATGAAAGATACAAATTTGGTGAAATTGATGTTTCTCTTCCATACAATCTCTCTGAGCTTTAACACTTTATTAGACACAAATGTTTCTCCAGGTTAAAACTGTGATGATCTCCTGTATGTCCCATTATTGGTATTTTGAAGAAACATCTTCCACCTGCATCTTTCTGTGCTCAAATGAACCTCCCCATAGACTCCTCAGCGCCTCCTGGTGTCCTCCCATAGAAGCAGCATGCAGAGGAGTGTACGCATGCAGTTGATGCTGCTTCAGAACTCTTGATCATTTTCAATAGTTCAATTTAAATGTTTTAAGTTTGAATGTTTTTTTAAACTTCACACAAGCAGCTGAGGTTAACATGACAACAGAATGATAAACTTCCAAACGCTTCTAATTTTGCAAAAATGTGAAACTTGACATGCATTCACTCCTCTCCTCCTCTCAGATGTGAAACCTGTTTCATGAAATAGATGTTTTTTTTTAAACTTCAGTACTGTTTGAGACTATCATACGGTGATCATTTAAATGAATTATTGTTTTAAACACCTGGTATCAAAAAGTATCAAACATGTTGACAACCTTTCAAGCAGCAGCTCACAGTTTCACATCACATTATTTTAGTTTTTTTTAATACTGACAAGATAGAGAAACATGTGTGTGTGTGTGTGTGTGTGTGTGTGTGTGTGTGTGTGTGTGTGTGTGTGTGTGTGTATCTTTCTTGAACATATGCACACTGTATTTTATATAAATACAGTATCTACATCCTGTAAATAAATGCATCTGTGTCATACATGATCATTATCAAGTTTATCTCAGCATCTTTTGCTCTCCTCACAGCTGCACTGTTGTCTCATGTGTGTACATATTATTTGAATAAATTATTTATTTTTAATGCTGTACAGAAAGAGCAAAGGTAACTGGAGTCAGTGTCCTCGTTTGTGTGAACACACTTAGAGCTCATTCTGATTGTGATGTTGTCTGTCAACGCAATCTGGAAACATCTGTTTCTACATAAATAAATGTATTATTATTGTGCATTTAAATTGCAGGTTGTTGAATAGAGATATCACTTCTCACTATAGTTGAACTTTAATCTGAACATTGTTTATTATTCCAGTCTATTCATTCTGATAATTGTCTGTTACTGTCAAACAACACTAATGTTAAAAAGACATTGTCCTGAATCTTATTCACCAGTTTATTAATGTTAGCAGTGTAACAGCTCTGTTTATTAATGTTAGCAGTGTAACAGCTCTGTTTATTAATGTTAGCAGTGTAACAGCTCTGTTTATTAATGTTAGCAGTGTAACAGCTCTGTTTATTAATGTTAGCAGAGTAACAGTTTATTAACAGACCTGGAGCTTTTTAGATTAAATACAATTAAATGTATTAATTGTTAATTAAACAGCCTCTCTGCGTAATCTGCTCACTGACCTGTCCTCTCTCACTCCTCATTATGCTAAATACAGCCTGCTCACTTCCCATAAAGACACGCCCCCTCTGTGACGTCACCATCGGAGCAGTCCCTCTCCTTATATGGTAGTAAGGGCACCGCTTCCGAAGTGACGCCACGTTGCCCCGTGTCACAGTAGAGTGATCCTTTCTTAACAAAAGGTTCAGGTATATGATATAATTGAACAAAAAAGCTGCATTCTTTATACATGTATCCATTAAAAATAAACCTGCATCATATTTTATTTGTTTATGAACTTTTTATTGTGAAATCACAGAAAACAGCTGTGATGTAGGCCATCCTTTTTATTCTGACTTTATTTTATGAAAAGACAATTTATAGATGAGACAACAAACAAATATTAGATTAAATTAAAATGATAGTTAAAAGGAAAAAATGGAATAGGCTAAATAAACAGAATATATATCATGATGCGTATCATAACCACACTAATCTTATTTTACCTTTTATTATCCAGGTGCTTTTTAGTAGTTTCTTAGTCTTATTTGTCTTTTAAATTCCTCTTTTTATTCACTTTTTCACAGTTTGTATCTAATAACAAATTACATCTCCCTGCTGAGGATCACTACAGTTTATTTTACAGTCAAACGAAATCTTCCTCCAGGCCTCCGTAGTTCATTACCTGCTCTGTTTTACATCATCACATGTGTGTGTGTGTGTGTGTGTGTGTGTGTGTGTGTGTGTGTGTGTGTGTGTGTGTGTGTGTGTGTGTGTGTGTGTGTGTATGTCTTCTTTAAGTGCAAATCTGATGAGTGTAAATTGCAAAGAAACCAGGATTGTGAGACAGAGCAGTCCATCTGTTATATCATTGAGTCTATGCCGCCCTCTAGTGGTTCATTACTTGCAGTGTTATACAGTTCAAATCAAACAATGTTGACACCTGATACCATGGCAACAAAAATAGCACTCCTAAACACTCATCTATGGGTATTTTCTTGGTATTAATTACCTAAACCTACAGGCAAACTCATGCACATGGACTTAATTGCACAAATGCGTGGACAACGTTTCAGTTGGCTGTGCAGGAGTTCATCTGCAATTTTTCATGGGGTAATTTCTCTCCTAGATGTATTTACAGCCGATCATCGATCATTGAAAGAACATGATGAGATGTGTCCTTTTAAAATATATATTTTTGCCAGCCTTATAGTCTGCACACAGTAACCATGCAGGTTGTGTGTCTGTAGGAAACAAACCCAATCTGAGGAACATGTACGCCATGAAATAACTAAATAATTAGCAGTAGGCCTGCTGTTTAGTTAGAACAGTGACTCTAACTTTGGTCAGCTTTTGCACAGTTTTATTGTTTTTGTTTGTCTCAGAGAGTGAAGCTCATAGTGTCTCATAGAGGAGCAGACAGCACACACTGATACATACTGATTGTGATTACTGACAATAAACTGTGAAACCTTTAAATATATATTCACTGTTTTTATTAAACTGTAGCTGAGTGTTTGGTCCTGCTGTTTTCTCATCAGGAAAGAGAGTCCTGTTCAGTATCAGCACAGTGCAGCGAGGAAGAAAACTGAGATTTACTGTGTTCAGATTGAAACTTTAGCCTGATTGAGCTCTGTGACAGAGAGACACATTTAAAGACGTATAAAGTGTTGACACCTTAGAACAGAGGAAGGTGTTGTGTGCGTGTGTGATTGAGCCGGCCTGTCAGCTCTAACACACTCTGCTCCTGGATCAATAACAGCTCTGATGGAATTTACCTGCAAGAGCTGAGGACAGACTGATCCTGCAACATGTTGCAACATGTTTTATTGTTAGAACTGCTGACAGGACACACCCACACAGTAACACTAAAACACACAAACTAAACATAACATACACTCACACACAAATACACAAACTGACAGAACACAGAGGCAGCTTCAGTTTATCACATTTTATTTTCTCAATTATTAATTTATGATATTCATTTGTGAAGCAGTCAGAAACAAAGACAAACAAGTCAGAGTGTTTTGATCTTATTTACATGAACAATGAGTGAAACCTCATCAGTGTTTACAAACAAACAAGAAACCTTTTGTGACGTCACTTCTTAAAATGAAGACACAGTTTTGTGTTTAGAAGCTCAGAGTTCAGACAGCTTTAACTCCCTCAGCTCTTCATCACTGTCTCTCTCAGTCTCTGTCTGTCTGTCTGCAGCGGGTAAATCCTCACACACTGAGTCTTCTTCACGGTCTGATCCGATCCGTGCAGATCCGGGTAAATCAAGAACACTTTAGTCCAGGTCTGTAAAAACAGAAAGTGTCCCCTCCGGATCATTCTGTCCCCTTAGTGGGACACAGCAGGGGGAGGCGGCTGTCACCCAGGAACCTCAGAGCGGCTCTCGTTCCTGTCAGTGAGGCGCCACATCATCCCAGACCCGGTCCCGGTGTGGGAGTAAACAGGCACTCTCCACAATCCAGTCTCTCTTCGGTCCTGACCCCCCCCTCAGAAGGTCTGGAGCTGCTGCGTCAACATGAGCTGACAGCCGCTGTTCACGTGGTTCATCACCTTCTGCTTGAGCTGGGCCACCTGCTCGCGCAGCAGGTTGGCGGTGGACGAGAGCTCCGAGTTCTGACACTTTAACGTCTTCACTTTGTCCTCGAGGCGGGAGATCCGTTCAAGCTTCCTCTTCCGGCACTTGGAGGCAGCGACGCGGTTCCTCATACGCTTCCTCTCGGCCTTGATGCGCTCCTGGTTCTCCATGTCGATGGGGGACAGAGGAGGTGTCTCCCCTGGCATCTCAGGCACAGTCTGCGGCTCCTCTTTGAGCGCGCTGAGTCGGACAAGCGGGGCGGAGGAGGGCTGCCCGTACAGGGGCAGCTGCGGCGGAGCAGCAGAGAATGACATGGTAGGGGCGGAGGTAGTGTAGTTGGGGGCCGACACTGTGCTGATGGCCGGGGTGAAAGTGTTCAGGTCCTCATAGACCGGAGAGTCCGCGCGCAGGGAGCCGCTGCTGTAGGCGGAAGCTCCGGCCGCGGAGGACACCGGCGGCAGGGCGGGACCGACGGTCTGTGCAGCTGAGCTGTCGCTCACGATCCCCGGGGCAGGCATATGCTGGTGGTGCAGCTCCGCCAGGGCCCGGACGAAGCCCTCCGCGAAGCCCTCCTGCTCGTCCGTGACGTTCTTGGGGCTGATGAACTGGGTGGGGGTCGGGGTGGTGGTGATGAGGCCGTTACTGGACTGGATGATGAGCCGCTCCAGCTCCGGGGAGGCCAGCTTCAGGAGACCCACGTCCGGGGAGGTGAGGAGGTCCGCGGCTTTAGCCCGGAGGTGCGGCTTAAGGGAGCTGAAGGGGTCCGCCAGGTTCAGGGTCATGTTGTGTTTCAGGGCTTTAGGGGCGCTGAAGCTAAATGAGGAGTCTGGCTGAGTGAAGTCTTCATAGAAAGTAGTCTCCATCTTTGAGAGCGTAGAAGAACAAACACAGAAAGTCTCTAATAAAAACAAAATGTCCTCTTTCGGGTTAATCCCCTTTTCTCTGAAGTCCTCTCTGTTGGTAAAAACCGTAAACAGAGAATGTACTCTGGGACACAAACTTTCTCCGGTAAGCTGTGTCGGTTTTCAGAGTACCTGATGATCTGTGCTCTTCTCTGCTGTGTGTACAGTATGAGAGGAGTCGCGTGCAGGCTAACCTTATCTGCTGCCGCTGCCTCGCTAAAAATAACCATGATGTCATGACGCGGCTCTCTCATTGGCTGGAGGGCGTGTCTTGAGGCGGGACCATGGGCGGGACCCACTCCGTAGATAAAACTCGTTGCCTAGACGACCACCCAGAAGATTCTGAATCTCGCGGTGGATTGTGGGATGAGGTAATGCTTTAAGGAGAGCGCAGGCGCAGTGCAGTGCTGGATGACGTATTGTTTTTGAATATCTGGTTACCCGCTCTTCTGTCGAAGGCGGGACGGATTCTGACCAAAAACACAATAAATTCACCGCTATGATAGATAGATAGATCTTTATTGTCATTTCATGATATACAACGGAACTCTGTCTCTATGTGATGTAATACTACTTAATATAAAATATAAATTAATACACGTTAAATTAACTTAAATATTCACACAGAAGTCTGTAATTATTACAGCTGACAGATCTCAGATATGAAAGTAATTTAATGGTCAGAATAATTTATGATCTTCTTAGGCCAGGGGTTATCAAAGATTTCCACTTGGGACCCCCAAAATAACTGTGCTAGAGACTTTGGACCCCCACTGTCCCTATATATTTATATTATATTTAGTAATTTATTGTAACAAAGAAAAGAAGCAAACACAAGTAACCTCCATGTATAAACTGTAGGACTGAGTGGACATACGATATAAACAGACACAGGTGATGTCTGTGTATATTTTTATTAAAGAAGTGACAGACACCTACATTGTTGCAGTTATGTGCAAACTTATATCTAAAGGATTTTTTTACATACAGTATCAGTTTCATTTCAGAATAGATCCTACTTAACAAATATAGTTGAATTATAAATTCAACTACTTATTTGTATGTATTTTCACAATAATGGGTAAAATGTGCCATTTAAATTATTAAAAAAATGTATTTGGTTATGGAAGGCATGTCGCGACCCTCTCTCAGTGTCTCACGACCCCCACTTTGCCTTAGGCTGCTAGGCTAAAGGTATACAATTATTTAGTTAGATAACTAGCCTGTATGACACAAAATGTTTAAGTCTGCCATCCATGGTTTCCTAAACCAAATATGCTGATATATATAGGCTATATTTTATAAATCATTGTGCATACCAAGTTCTAAATATGCCGCTTCAAAATAGCAATATTATATATAAATGACACATGATTATTAACATTTGTTTTATATGGATGAATAAATAATAGCTCAAATTTTATAGGTTGGAGCTCAAAGAAAACACAGAAAAGTTAAGAAAAACAAAAGAACACAGATACAATGTTTTAATGTGTGAATGTCTTCACGTTCACTTTGCCCAATGGCTGAAATATCCTACTGTTTCTTGAAGCTCTCTCCAACCTGTAAAAGTCTGTCCAATATTTTCTCTAGTCTGGCATCTTGCTTGGTCACTTTCTTTTTCTCACCTTTGCTTCATCTGTCAACATCCCTTTCCTCTTAACCACAGCCATTGTATCAAACAGTACAGAGATGGGCTAACTGTCAACTTTATAGCTGAAGGCTGTGTGAACTAGTGTGATAAAGACGTACCCACTACTCTCGAAATGACCTCGGCTGCTGTCAAAGTTACATAGTGCTGGAAGCAGGCGACCGGAGTGCTCTGGACATGGGAGAGACACCATTCTCCCTGTTGAAAGTTATTGTGCTATTATATTGACTTTGAGACGACTATTTTAAGGTGGAAAAGTTACAGATTGTTGATTTAAAATAAAAGAGATTGGATCCTTTTACAATGCGTGGTACTAAAAATGTAGACAACCTTAATTTAAATCTTTTAATGGGTCATTTGTGTATGGTGTGGTTATAAATTAGTTATATCATATGGTTGGCTGAGGCTGTGGGGGAGGGGCCCATGTGAGACCTGTTCATGTGGCCCAGAAATCCTGGAGACGCCCCTGGCTTACCTGTCAGTGGTGGATTTCATGGGGGTCTCTGGTTGGTGGTCAGCTATAAGTTTTCCTCTAGAAAAGAAACTCAAAAAACTTCCAACATTTAGTCAGACTTATGGTGCTAAAATGTGACACCAGGGCAAGTGTATTATAAACACAGACAGAGGAGATGCATTAAACGTTAGTTTTGTCGTCTGGTATACCTGTCCTTATTCAGACATTAAAGCAGATTTATTTGCACACTTTTATTTCTTAATAGCACCTTTTAGGGTTCACACTGCAGAGAACCCATACCTTTTATTTCAGCCCCAGGTACAAACATTATAAAACAGACCCAGAGAGCCACTCTATTATCACAGTCAGGGTGTGTAATTAGTGTTCTGCAGTCCATTGTCCCCTGGCCTGTACTCACTAATCACTGCTGCTTTAATGGCAGGAGGTTAACCGCTGAGTCTTACGTGTTCCCCTCTCCTTCTAACACTCCCTCCGTCTGGGTCATCTTCTGCCCTGCCAGCTTTACTGCTTTGCACCGCGTCTAAATATGGCCACCCGTGTGACGAGTAAATCAGTCCCCATGGCGCTGGCGGGCTCAGAGAGGCTCCTCTGGAGATGAAGCAGATCATAAAACAGCAGCAGTGTCTGACTTTTTATGGCTGCTAATGTTGTCTTTATGTACTGTTGTATATAAAGTTTGATTTATGTGATCTATGGGCTGACTTCACCGATCTTCTGCGCTTTGTTTATGATGCAAAGGATTTCAGATTGCTCCTTTGTGCTCACACATGACGTCTAACACACCTCTTCTTTACTTTGTTATATTTTCATGGTTTCTTTTCTTCACCTGTATGTTCACAGAAAGCTGTAAGAGACATGGAGCTTTTTTTCTTTTCTGTTTAACACTCATTCTTTTTTCTCTCTGAGGATGAAACAGGAGGAAGCAGAATAAAGGACACTGTGTTTTCTCTGAATGCTCCTCTGCACACTGTGAAATATTCATCCACTCTGGCTCATTCATCTATTCACGAATGCTTTTCTTCTGAATTAAAGAGCATAAAGAATCAGAAGTAGGTGTTCTCAGCAGGGGTCCTCGCCTCTGATTTCACCCACTGCCCTGTATAAAAGAATTAAGTTAACACATGATATCATTTAAAGTTATTCGTCATTTAAGTTAAAGCTGTGTGCAGAGTCAGCTCTCGGGCCTGTTTTATAAACTTTAAAAAGTGTATAATTTAGAAAACCTGCTACATCAAGCGGCTCTGCTTTTCTTGCCTGTCTCTGTGAGTATATAGTTGTAAAGAGGGAACCACAGCCATGTTGCCCCCAGACTCATTTTCTGCAGGAATGTATGAGAACGTTAGCATTAGTGTTAGCATGGAGATTTTTAATCAAAAACTGCTGCATGGGAAAGTGAAAAAAATAATTTGTTATTTCTCTTACAAACAGAGCAGAGGACGTGACATGGTCTTAACTGTGCAAAAATATTGGCAACATTTCAGTAATGAAGCATTGCTGAGCATTGGTGATGTATGTGTTATTTAGATCGAGTTTACCTTGTTATTGCGACCAGTGCAACAGGGACTTGTGTGACTTGAGGGTCTGACTGGAGACTTAGGGTGTATTCACACCTACCTTGTTTAGTTCGCTTGAAACAAACTAAAACCCTGGTGCGGATCTTTTGGGCAGGTGTGAATACAAACATTGAACTTGGGTGCGCACCAAACAGCCGAACCATGACCCAGCCAAAAAGGTGGTCTCAGTTCGCTTCCAAACGAACCCTGGTACGGTTCGTTTGAGATGAGAAAGCGACCGGACCTCAGTCCGACCCAGTTCTAAAAATCATACGCCTTTTTGGACGTAACAGGCTCCCGTTGCCATGCGCATTATGGGAAATAATTGTTTGGTTAACAGCACAGTGTTGTTGTTTGCTAAAAACATGGTAGGCGCACATTAGAGCTCTACTTCGCAGCCTTCTTGCAGCACGTCTTCGTCATTGCAAAATGATAAGCATCGCATAATAAAACCGACGTTGTATTAAACGCTCTTGCTGCTCAAAATGTTCTGCAAACATTTGTAACTGTATGAACCAAATCAATACCAGGACAACAAGTGCAGCACGCAAGATCTCCATGATTGTTTACTTTCACTTTGCGATTACCGCTTTACCCCAACCCAGACCTTTTAGTCCAATGATTGAACGATCTTTGCACAAGTGGTTTTGTTTACAAATTCTGGGCCTCTTGCGAAAAGTGCAATGTGAAAACGAACTGCACCAATTAAATGCGGTTGGTGGAGGTTTCTGCAGACTCTCAGGACTGTGGAGAGATCAAACTCCAGCAGGAGAGATTGGGTAGGAAGCAGGGAACTTTTATACCTTCTATAATAATAATTATGTGACCGATGCTTGATGTATTTTACTAACAGGGCAGAGCAGATTTTTCCCTAAAATAAGTCATACAGATGTCCAAACCATCTTAGTAAATATTATAACTTGTAAACAACAGTTACAGTGACAGCCATAGCAGCTGTGTCAGGCTCTACCAAGTGTGCATTGTTTAGACCATCATAATGAACCCAAACATAAGGTCTATTCAGTCTGACGAGAGTATGAATTTATTGTGACAGTGTGACTAAAGCGGGACTTTAAAAATCCATGTAATCTGACTGAAATCGAACTAAATTGAATTTCTCAAAGTCAGACTAAGGCTGACTACACAGTAGATGATTTTAGGGATAGGGCTAGCCAGGAGTTCACCCATATTCTTTTTCCTATTATTATTATTTTTTGCTGCAAAACAGAACTCACGACAGGACAGCCCGCTGCGAAGGCAATAGTCCAACATATTTGTTTTTCTTCTGAAGTCATGTTTGATCATGCGTGTCTGTGTAGTCTTGTGTCTGTGAAATCGTTACTACAAACAGCAGGTGTAGGTCTCACGGGCTGACCGATTCGTCTAGTGTGTGCGTTCTGAGGATTATAATGTTAGAAAAGGGTTAAAACTGTCCTTATGTCTGTGTCAGTGTCCCCACACTGGGCTTTGACCAGGAAATGGAGCAGCATAAATGGAATAAGAAAACCAGATGAAGGGATCAACATGGAGAAAGTCAGAGGGAGAACCAGACGTGGAGACACAGGACATGTTGAGTCAGCTGACTCTATGTACTGTAACTAGTTTGCTGTTTGCTAACTTGTTTGTCGGTCGTTTGATTTGTAATAGTAACAGATTAACAGGAACAAGGTCCATTAGTAACTCGCTGAAAGGGGGCATATCGCCGTACTGTAGAGGAGTCAGACATACTTCTTTCAATAAATAGATTCTCCCTCTGTGCATGTACATACCGGGACAAGGACAGTAAAACAATTAATGGACTAATGGAGCTGTGACTCTAGCTCCACTTCACTGATAAAGTTAACATACTGAGTGTTGAAGTTTGGATCCAAACAGAACAGTACTCCTGGTTGACGCTCCTGATTGACATATTAGCTCTACTTCAGCCAATCACAGCAAATGAGAGCTTATAAAGGCTGACAGTCTTTTACTTTTTCTCTCATCAGCCTGCTCCTTCTCTCTCCTGACTCTCACCCTGGTCACTCCCTCCTCTAAACTGGATGCCAGATATCCTCCTCTTATACTGACCTCCTCCACCCCCCCCCCCCCCCCCCCCCCCCCTCTTATCTCCTCCTCCTTCTCCTCCTCTCTCCTATCAGCGTTGGTGCAGGGAGCAGGATTTCCTCTGTGATGGAAACAGGCTGTGGCTTTGTTGTATTGTTTCAACAGCTCTTTTCAGTCAAATCTCAGAGTGCTTTGTGTGTGTGTGTTCATGTCTGTACTAGGGTTGTCTCCAAATCAGAATTTTAGACTTCAATGTGATACCAGTAAAAATACAAACCAGTAAAAGCGATATGGATGCCTGTTTCAATACCACGGCACCCAGTATTGTGAAAAAAAACAAGGCATACTCCTGCACACTGTCTAAATTGCACAGAATTGTGATGGCAAAAACTGAAGGCTACAAGTACATTTGGCTATGTGTTGGTATTGTGTTGGTATTTGTCCTTTAGTTCAACATAAGTTCAACATTAGTTTTTTAGGACATGATGTAGCTGCTAACATATTTTTATGTTACATGTTTTTTTTTGTTTTACACTGACGGGTTTCAACCTGTCAACATCACTCGGTTGTTTTCAAAAAAGACAAAATGGCGCTTGAACCCGCTCCATATTAGATAAACGTTATTGATTGGTCCAGCCTTTATCTTTGACCTTATTGTGGAATAATGATGTCATAAATATTACAGAAGAGCCATGCCCGAATAAAAACAAATACAGGGAACATTTAATAAGTCTAAAAAACCTTTTTACTAAAATATTTGTGTTATACTTTAAAGATGCTCACTGTGTACAGGAGCCTAAATCACATAGTTAGAAGTCTCATGTGAATTTAATTTATTTTTTCCTCCTCTTAGTCCTCCATCACTTGTTTCATTCTCCTTATTGTCTCTGCTGGCAGCCTAAGAGAGAGGACTCAGCTAGACAAGTGACCATCTAGATTGTACTCTCTGTACACACCCCCTCATAGTGAGTTTGTGAGTGATGTCATTGTCCTGCCCTTCACAAACAATTTCAATTTATCAAGCTTTTTGGCATGAATGTTACATGAACAATGTTGCCAAAGCTTCAATACAATACAAGAAAATGACAGTGATCAATGACTCTTTCTCTCTCTCTCTGTGTTTTAATGTATCTGCTCATAAAGTGAACTCTGATTCCCAGCAGCCTTAGAGACTTAACAAGCTCTGACAATTAATGGTCTCTAATGAGCTGACTAATCACAGCTCAGATTTACTGCTTGCAGTGTTACAGGATATCGATCCATTTTTGCTCATTTTGACCCTTTAAGGGCACCATACTTCACCCGATGACATCATCAGGTATAAGAGTGGACTCAGACAGCAGTATTTTCCACTTTAAAGCCACAATCTCTTTTTTATCCAGAGAAGAGTGGGATGTTTAAAAGACAAGGATATGCGTGTGAGTGTGTTTGCACAAGTTTTTATTTGTTTTGTTAAAGTGATTTAATCTGCAGTGAGACCGTTCCTCATTATGTTAATTAAATAAACTAATTTAAAAAGAAAGCAGCAGGACACACACCCACACACACACACACGTCTAAGTAAATGGCCTTTTTGACAATGCACAGTATGTTCTGTGTAGCCTGTGTGTGTGTGCATGTATTTGTGTGTGTGTTTGTGTGCGTCCCAGGCTGCCTCTGTTAAGCCTGTAACAGCAAGGTGTGTGTGTGTCACCAGGGAAAATGATCGATAGCTATTAAAACCCACACTGCCCCAGTCCAGATGGAGCACTGCGTGTGTGTGTGTGTGTGTATGTGTTTGTACAGGTGGGACTCTGCACAGCAGCAGTGCTAACCTGTTCCACTCCATTTACCTCTGCAGACCAACCGCACAACGGCGTGTGTGTTTCTGTTGTTTTGGTGTGTGTGTTGTGGTGGAGGGTGTAAGGGAGTGATATGTGTGTTTCAGCGTGTAGGTGTGTGTGTTTGGAAATGCTGGTTTTTGAGGCAGTGACGGGGGAAGAAGGGGAGGAGAGGGATAGAAGTAAGACTCAGATTGTTTCATGTTGAACAACAGATCAGTCAGAGAAGAGAAAGGGAGAGAGTTTGTTCTACATTAATGGAAAGAGAAGAAGAAGACAAAGAGAAAGAGGATGAATAGGAAGACAAATGCTGTGTCTGAAACCAAAAACTAACATCCTGCCTATGCTACACACTCAAACAGTATGTTCTGCACACTAACCTGACTGTTAGTACGCCTTTAGCAACATGCTAAACTACAGGTCACATGACGTATTTCTAGTTTGAGCTATGTTGGATAAGCTAGCATCAAGCTAGCCTAACGTCGGTCTGTAAATAGAATTCAACAACAATAAAAAAACCTGTTCATTACTAATCAGTGTTGGGAAAATTATTAACTAGTTATGTATAGTTACTAGTTACTGCTTTCAAAAAGTAACTGAGTTACTAACTGAGTTAATACGACTCACTGCTATATTCTTGTTGTTTAATTCAAGCAGGGGGAAATCATTATGGTATTTCCGAGACAAAGCTCAATAAACGCTGAATGATCATCTGTCTGTGTGTATGTTTATCAGGACTAATGCGTTACTTACCCAGAAGTTCCACCAGATACACATGTGCATACGTTCTCAGTACGCAGCACGGAGCAGCACATCCAGACAGCTGGAGTGCCGAGACCAAGGAGTTCCCGCTGTAATTATACAGTACATTACAATCTCGAAAGTGCGAGATAATACAATGTATGTGGTATAAGGAAAACTTCTCTCACAAGAAAGAAGCACCGAGCTAAACAACAACATCCTTCTACTAAACTAGCTGTCAGAGAGCCCGGTACTGCAGACACCGCGGACCCAGGTTTAGCTCACGCTATAGCTCAGCAGACCAAGGAGGAGACACTCGCCGGCTTGATTTAAGACACTGCCTGCTCCACGATTTGTGAGCCGGAATATAGACTGCTGGACAGATATGTTGACGGTGACCAGCATAGTAGACAAACATAGTGCACTCATCGGCACAATAAAGAAAAAGCATTACGGACACTCTGCCTGCCGTTACTGATGGTAAATAACGTCATGAATTTCAGATTTAACATAAAAAATACTGAGCGTATTTTCACAATTCAATCAAATATAATAAAATTAATCTAAAGTGCAAATGTCCTATTTATAGAGTACTGTGTGATTTCAGACACAGCCAAAGTGAAAGAGGACAGCAATGACAAAGAAGAAGAAGTAGAAGAAGAAAACTTGAATATTAACAGGTTAAGACTCTCAGATGAGTCAGGAGTTTTTTTTATTACATTAAAGATCATATTCAGGTTTTATTGGAGATACGATACATCAGAGTGAACTGGATCTAATCCTGTGAAACCAGAGACATGACACACACGCACGCGCACGCACACACATGTTCCTTTTGAGACCGCAGTGAAACCTGATCACAGATCAATACAGAGAGCTGCTGTGGAGGAGATCAGACCATGAAGAGTTCTGCCTGAGATCAAACACTCTTCACATCTTCACATAAAGAGATTCATCACTTTTATTTAATGTGATCACATCATATGATAAATACATACGTACATACATTTCAAAACAAACCAACAATTTATTTCATAGTTATTTGACATCTTAAACACAAAATCAATGCAAAGACAAGAATCGACAATGACAATAGACTGACATTAATCACATTAACTTGTTTACATTCTGGTGTAAAATGTGTTTATTTTGGGTACATAGCACTGTAGTCAGACAGATTTCAGTGACATTAATGTGACTGATTAAATACAGTGAATCTATCACTATGTGTAGACAGACGGACAGGAGCTCCACAGTTGAAACAGAACGCCACTAGAGAAATCCTCGTGCTGATCCCATAGCTAACAGGTCATCAAATCTGGACCTGGTACTGATCCTACTGAAATACTGGGACATCTAGTTGTGCATGCGATCAGAGCTTATCTGTGTGTGTGTGTGTGTGTGTGTGTGTGTGTGTGTGTGTGTGTGTGTGTGTGTGTGTGTGTGTGTGTGTGTGTGTGTGTGTGTGTGTGTGTGTGTGTGTGTGTGTGTGTGTGTTCAAACAGTGAAACTTAGTGGCTGATCTATTTTGTAGTTTAACACATTTACATTAAATATAGTTTTTTTCTGTATGTGGGTGCTTCCTTTTCCTTGCTCCCTGCTTTGGGATTGGTTAATAAACATGTTGGTTATTCTGTTGCCATGACAACCAAGAAACAAATATATTGAGCTATGTGGCACCTTCCACTCACATTCCAGGATTGGCTGTTTTGGAAAGTTCTTCTGTCAGCCGTCCTTTTCTCCTCCCCCAGCTGGCTCTCAGTCCTCTCCCCGTCGGCCTCCCCCCTCCCTCCCTGTAGATAAATGGGCTCTTTGTCTGCTGGTAGAATGAACTTGAGAGCAGTAGAAACAAAGGTTCAGAAACATTCGCTCTGATGCAGGCTCTTCTTATTATAAATACTGCCATTCTAATGTAATGTGTTCACACTTTGTACACTTTGTTTTGTCTGAAATTAACAAAGATGAATATTAATATCAACAACATGCTGTCAGTAAAAAGAGCAGATTTGAAAGTGTAAACACACTGTTGATTCAGTCAAATACATTCAATTCATCACCTTACATCCCAACTAACTATAACGACTAAATAATTGATCAATCTAAATAAATGTAACTGCCATCTCTTTTGATAATCATTGGATCTTTTAGTCATTTTTCATGAACATGTCAAACTTAAGCCGGTTCAAACTTCTTAAATTTGTGGATTTTACAGTTTTTTTTGTTCATCCCTGACAGAAGCTGAAGATTTATTTGGATTTTTTTCTTGGACAAAACAAAGAGAAAAACTGAACTTCTGCCTGAATTCAGAAAAAATAGATATTTTGACATCTACAGACCAAAAGATTAACAGATTTAACATTAATATGTGAAACTACATATATTCATCTTGAGTGAACTGTTTGTCATCTTGTTAATGCTCAGAGCTGATATAAAGTGGGATTTCAGTATTTGTGTCTAATGATCCATATTATTGTTGTTTATTATGATGTGCTGCAAGAATATGACTTTAATACAAACTTACATCAGTGTTAAAACTATGAGAGAAAGAGAGAGAGAGAGAGAGAGAGAGAGAGAGAGAGAGAGAGAGAGAGAGAGAGAGAGAGAGAGAGAGAGAAGTACTGCAATCAGTGGCTAACTCTGTGGAATGCACTTCCATCCTCTCAGCCAATCATTAATCTGTATTTACTCAGAGCAGCTCCAGTCGTGAGAAATCACCTCTCTGATGAATGTGTGTGTGAGTGTGTTTGTGTGTGTGTGTGTGTGTGTGTGTGTGTGTAGTCAGACTGGTTTGTCAGAGAGGAACAGAAACGTTTCAGTCGAAACTCTGCTGCTCATAAACACACACAGTGATGGAGAGTTCAGACTCTGCTCTGTACATCCCGCCTCTCTCTGTTAAGGTGAAGGGCCACAGCTCTAATCCCACATTCTAACTGTGTGTGTGTGTGTGTGTGTGTGTGTGTGTGTGTGTGTGTGTGTGTGTGTGTGTGTGTGTGTGTGTGTGTGTGTTGAGTAAAGACAGAGCGGCTCAGCGGACTCTATGTCTGTGTGTTTTGGCTCCTTCAGAACATACCTGAGGTGCTGGAGGTCAGGTTGTAATACATGAAGAGGGTTTGGATCAGGCCTGATGAACAACTGTTTGTTCTGTGGGAGTCTGAGGACACTGTTACGATTAGAGGCTCATTTATGCTCTACTTTTGATACGGATACAGAGTCTTCTGTCCGTACTCTGCATTCATTTCTTCTGTATTTCACCACGTTCTCTGGAAGCTTACTGATACAGACCAAACGTTGCAATACCACCAGAAATTGTTAGGGCAGTGTTGAGGATTTCGAGCCAGACAATACAATAAAGAAGAATACTTTGGAAAATGTTTGAACTTTTTGAGTAAAGATGGTCTGAGTTGGTTAGGAACTATACACTTATAAATGATGTTACAGGGACAGACAACAACAACTTAAATACAACTACAACAAAACAGCTGGGCAGAGATCAGACAGGAACTGAACGTCAGCTGGAAGACAGAGAAGTAGAAGTTAAGGTCTGTGACGGACTGCGTCCTCTAGTAGATGCTGTACTTCAGAATGTTCATCGCTCTATTGTTGATATCAGTGTTTCCCACAAAATGGCGTGATACCTGGGCGGTGTACTTTTTTTTTGTTTTACTCTTATCTCATTTTTGCATATAGTCACAGCGCCCCCTGTTGACAACAGGAAGTTACTACTTCTGGATTAGCAACTAGCCATTCCTACAAGGTTTCTCATATCTTCCTCTAAATTGGTGTGGACCATCCTAAGACCTTGGGCATACTACCTTTACAAGCTCAAACGCCTGCTTCAAACGCTGTCGCTAAATGGACGCGTTGTTCGCTATCAAACAGGAAGTAGTATTTTGAGGGGCTTAGAAGAGCCGTAGAGTCACAAAACTTCATACACATTATACCAGTGGGAAAGTAAAACGTTCCATATGGGTTAAGTAAGTGGGTGGGGCTAAATGGCTTCAAATTTTCAAAAAGGCCTCCCCATAGGGTTTTTTTCACCTACATGCATGACATTTTTTATGCATGTTAAGCATATCAGGACCTACATAAAATCCTCTTGCACCCACAGTAAAAACCCAACAGGAAGTGCACCAACTTCATTTAATTTTTCAAAATAATGCCTGTTTTAAGCAACAAAAATTGTGTTTCTTTGAATCATCTTCTCAGAGGGGCTTGATCTGATCGTACAACTTTTTGCCTCAGCTTATTTTACAGATCTAGAAGATCCATAGTTGTGCACAGCATGATTGTATGTCAAAGGGCGTGGCCACAGCTGAGGGTCAAACCTTGACGTATTGACTGTTTGCCAAATGATAGATAATCTTTAGAAAAAAACGGTCTTTATTTCAATCATCTCCTCGGAGGGGCTTGATCTCATTGAAAAACTTTCAGCTTCAGCTTATTGTACACATCAACAGCATCCATAGTTGTGGGCAGCATGACTTTAAGTCAAAGGCCGTGGCCACAGCTGGGGGTCAAACCTTGACGTTTTCACTGTTTGCTAAATTCGCGTCACACTCTGACATGCACAAAGTGCGAGGGCCCTTCATCACCGCTTGCGGTTTTAATTTATTATTCGGTTTGTATTTAAATCAAATGTGTTTTTCCCTCTAAATTAATTTAGTTTTTGCAATAAACAACTTTAATCTGCTCAATTTATCCACGCACGCGCACAGACACAAACACAACGACTATGCTTGCGTTTTGAAAAGTTCCACTCGATATTCTGTTATTGAAAGGATTTCAGCACAGCATCAGCAGCAAGCAGCTGTACATTAACAATATTAAAACGAAGCCATGAGAAGCTGAACAAAGCACCTCAACCAGTGCATTTACAAGAGGGGTGTACGGACAGTGGACCTCTCTCCCTCTCTCTCTCTCTGTCTCTCTCTCTGAAGCTGATCTGATTCTGCACTCTTGGTTTTGCTGTGTCTTATTTCTCCGCAGGAGTCGAGAGGGCTTTTTTTAAACAGGAGTTTTGTTATGTTGCACGGAGCCGCGTCTGCACTCTCTCTCGCGCTGTCTCTCCCCCGCTCTCTCTCTCGCTCTCACGTGCACGCTGCAATTTTATGAATAAATGAAAAAGTAAATAAAAATAGGTCAGAAATATACTTGGGCGGCCCGACCAGGTATCGTCTATGTGTGGGAAACACTGCACAGCAAATTGAAAAGAGTTAAATTTTTGGTGTTGGAGAAATTTCAGCAAGTGTAGAGTTAATTCTACTCTTAATGGAGTCAAATCCCCGAAATTTTACTCTCAGTTGAACAAGAGTTGGAGTCAAATATGAGTGTAAAAATGAAGTGTCAATTAATCAAATCTGTAAGTGTCACTCATAGACTGTAAATAAGGTGTCACTGCAGCAGCTTTAACTCTGAACTTTTCACTCTGAACTCTGAACCTGGATGTGACACTTTAAGTGTTATTAATCCCGCCCCCATAATCGAGCACGCACCGACAGAAGCCAAAGTCATGAAGACTACAGACTGTGCTGACTTGTGGATTTAGCCTGACGTTGACCGGTAAGAAATTAAAGTATTTTCAGTAAACGTTATGTTTTCATTTAGATATTGATACTGCTATTCTTGTGTATGGTCTTTTTTCAAACATTAGCCACTGTAACACTGTTAGCTTAGGTTATGCTTCAATACTCTGACTAGCCACCCTATTGTTCTCCTTACTAGCTTACTTACTCAATTATTTCTTATTGCTTAAACTTAAATTTGATGGCAAGGACCATAGCTATGATACATTTTTTAGTGATGGTGTCCCAATGAATTGTTGATTAAGCTAAGTAGGCTATGCTAAGTTTGCTGTGCGAGTGGTGGTAAGATATCTCCTGTTAGTCAGACTGAAACTAGCATTATTTATATTAAACAGCAGAAACATGTAAGACAATGAACGGTTTATGTTTGCTAGGCTGTCTTGCTCGTTCATAACTTGTCCGACAGCATGTTGCCACGCTATGTTCATGCAGTTCTGCTATACGATTATTAACCTAATGTTTTGCTGTGTTTTTGGTGTCTTTGTGTGTTTGTGTGTGCATGAGCAGGAACGTGTCTGTATCCTGAGGCCAACACAGGTTGTCCTGCTTGGAGACTCAAGACACCAACACAACACCTATGATGGCTTACGTCGGCTTCCAGGCCTCAATTCAGGACTGATAAGTAACATTGTAATAAAAATAATTTTTTCCATATTCCATATTGCTGTATGTTTTAGAAAGTGTTTTAAATGATGTGGTGCACATGTTTTAAAATAAATGTGTTTTAACCAAACATGATCTTTTTGTGTGAGTATTTTTTTGTAATTCATTAGAGCAATGTTTACACCTTACAGTGTTAATATGGGGGTAAGACTTTTCATAGTTAAAAAAGATCCTCTGAAAGAGTGAATTTTTAACACTACGCTGCAGTGGTGAGCAAAAGTGACACTGGTTAGTGTTAGCTAGTGTTAAATTTTAACTCCACAAAGAGTCAATAGTAACACTTAGTTAGTGTTAAGGTGCCAACTCTCCAAAAAGAGTTAAATTAACACTTTGTGGTGTGGACCCTTATAGACTGCCACAGGAATGAGTCCTAAAACCCGGAAGTGAGTTAGCATTTTAGCGCCATGGGTTCCTAACTCTAAAAGTCAATGGGGATTTTGAATGGGTTTGTGGTTAGACGCCTGAAATAAGGTCTGTGGTTAACACAAGCTTAAGAGATGTTAGCGTTTTGTTAGACGAGATAAACTACATTAGATAAGACCCCAACTTGTGAATTTTAAAGTTTTTACGCGTACTAAAAACGGCGGTTGCTAACAAGTGGCTAAATGAGACTACAGTGGTTGTCGGGGACATTAAACGTCATCACGCCGGGAACTCTCTCACTAGTCCGCCTTACAGCCTCTAGTCTTGTTTTTCAGTGCTCTTGCAAATATTAGATTAATAAACAACTTATTAAGCTACGGTTTCGCTAGCTTGTCAAAACCGCTGATTAGATCGATGAAGCATAACGGTAGTGACGTCAAAATCAACCGACCGTGGTGTAGTTCGCTTGTAGCATAACGTTAGCTTTTTACTTCTCTCGGCTGCATTAACGCTTCAAACTTCATAAAAGTGGTGTTCATTTGTAAAGATTATCCTGCTGAACAAAACGCCTACGCATCAGAAACGTGGGTTAGCCACAGAGCTTATTTTCTGCAATGATCCAAAATCCAATGCAAAAATCCCATAGGCGAATTCTCGTTAGAACCCATGGCGATGCTACTTCCGGGTTGGCCTACAAAAATACGTCATCACTTTTCCAGTCTATAGACACTTCAAAAGTGTTGATATTAACTCTTAGAGAGTTAATCTGAGTATGCTGATTTTGCTGTGTGGATATTGTGATTCTGTTCAATTACATGTGACATTGACATTAGCGATGCAACAATACAGTCAACCCACGGTTCAATACGTACCTCAGTTTTTTGGTTACAGTTTTCGGTTCCAGTTGTTCCTGGGCCGTTGGGAGTGGGGATTTTTTTGTATTCCATTCTCAGGAGTTTTAGGCAAATTTAACAGGAACAGTAATTCCTGTAAAATTGTAATTACTAAACAACACATTTTCTATTTATACACATTCCTGGTGTATGGTCTCAGTGAAAAGAAGGCAGAATTTAAGTAGTGCCATGTAGACTCGCTGTACAAATACTGTAGAAAGACATTTCAGTATTTTAAAATATATATACTTATATATTTTTCACAGACTTTAACACAGAAACAGGTCATAAAGGATTGATATTTCATTGTGTTCAGTAACTCTGTTTAGTCTTTTCTCCGGTTACTCTCACTTCGTCTGCATCATGCAGGTCCGCAGGTGTCTACGGGTAACAATAAGTTTCATGTTAGTAACGTTACAGCCTACAGTCTGTTGATGTAACTATGTATTCTTTCCTTTAGAGTAGTACACGTGTAAAACAATGTTTGCAGATTGTCATTTTTTTGTTTACTGTTTTTTCTTCCTTGTCATTATATTCAATGTTGAAACCAAAATTTACACCAATTATTTGAAAGATGGCGGGGCTTTCTCATACTCCTGCCTCTCATCACCACTCGCCATGTAAAAGTAATGTATGAAGTTTTTATTGGTGACTGAGATGCAGTATTCAGAGCTGAAGAAAAAGGGGGTGTGACCTACATTTGTGTGATAAACGTGTTACGTACGCAGATTTCTCAGTGAAATCTGGTCTAAACATAAACTTCATTTTTAATGTCTTTTTAACAGAGAAATGCTTTCTGATGAGCACTGATTCGCTCTTTAACGCTCTGTCTCCTCTGAGCTGAGTTAAGGTTTAAACGTTAAACGTGCAGCTGTTATAGATAAATGGTGCGTTTAGGTTTGTAAGGACTTCTCAGCACTCATTAGTGAACAGATTAAAGGTGGGACAGTTGAGTGAATGCACCTGATTGATAAATTAATTTTAATGATTTAATTTAAGGCGTCTGTCAAACAGTCGAGTGTGAGTGACGTTTGCGGACTGACGAACAGTCAAAGAGACAGAGAGGAAACGTTCAGGAGTAATGGTCGTAAATGAGCCAGCTAACAGGCACTAATTACCAAATGTGTGTCTGTGTGTCAGGCAGGGTTTGGGGCTATAATAACACAGCTGCGTGTTATCCCCTCTGTGACTGTTAGTCTTTATATTCAGACTGAATGTGTCTCTCATCATCACTTATGTCTCAAATATCTCTTTAGTTTCTGCTTGTCTGAGCTTTATCATTTTGTTTGTATGCAGATTGAAGGATGAAGAAATGAAGGACATGACATCTGACACACACTCTCTCCCTCTCTCTCTATCTGCTGGTTATCTGTGGGTGTGTGACGTCAGAGAAGAGGAGGTTTCCATTGTTTGCTTTGACATGCACCGCCTTCAGTGTGTGTATGTTTTTTGTGTGCGCGTGAAATGGTTTCATGATGGGACACATTTGTGTGTGTGTGTGTGTTTGCGTGTTACAACAGCAGAGAAGTGAAACCAGTGTGTCCTCACAGACGGCACCTTCTCTGTCTGACAACCAAGACATCAAATTTACAGATTGCAGAGTTTCGTGTCTCGTAGACGCCTCACATCGCATTGCACGCAAACGCACACACTAACCAAGCACACACACACGCGCACACACACGCACACACACACACACACACACACACACACACACACACACACACACACACACACACACACACACACACACACACACACACACACACACACACACACACACACACACACACACACACACACACACACAGACAGAGCAAGCTGCTTCTTGTAAGAAACAAGAAAATAAATACTGAGATCTCATATTCATAGCTTTCACATGACGTCACATGCTTAAGGAACCACCCACCTGGCAGGCAAGAAAGGCTCCCTACAGCGTAAGCTACTGAGAATTTGTTGGTCTCAGTTGCCACGTTCATGTGTTTATCAGTTTTATTTTTCAATTTTTCAAATGAAAGACAGTTGTTGTTGAATGTGATGACAGTCGACATTTTCACAAACAGAACTCTGGTGTCCACCATTGTTGTTGTAGCCCACCTACTCGCTCATGGTGTTTGACTGGAACTGTAATTGGCATTTGCGAAAAATCTCCATGTTCAGAGGAACAACATTTTCCAGTTTACACGACGTAGGAGACTGAGCTGTTTCAAAAGTTTGCACTTTGGCATTTTCATAACATTGCCTTTGAAGGCACCCAAGCCACTTTAGTCATGTTAACGAACATATACAAAAGGTTACAGTTTTCATCTGAAATTATTGTCGTGTAAGCAGGGGCTCATTCTGCTGCCATGGTGACATGGCTGTGGATAAGAGAGAGGGAATGGATGGATGGACTCTTGCTTAGTTTATTAGTCTACTTTACTTGAATTGATGTGTTGTGAACATGGATTTCAATAAATCATGAAAACTGGCTGATGCTGATGATTGTGATTTATTATCACCTTCCTTTAATGCTGCCCTGTATCATCAGCTGCAGAAAACAACATCATTTAAGGTCGATTTTGACCACTCTGCATCAACTCTCAGGCATAAAGCTTCCATTGAAGCACTTGTTGCCTTGTCCACCTATCCACTTTGTCCTTTTTAACATCACATCTTGCCTCCTGAGACCCCGCCCCTTCCACTCAGGGAGGGAGGTTGCTGTGTGAACAGGACAGTCAGGAAGATCGGCTTGTCTTTACATTTTCTAGAAACTTTTAGAAGTGCATTCCTGAAAGGCTTTAGTTTGTCTGCTAAAACTTGTGTGTTGGACACATGCAGCAGGTGATGATGTCACCTAAGGACACACCTGTGCATTTTCTGTCAACTCAGCAGGACTCTGCACCTCCTCTCTCCAGTTCCCTCCAGCTCCTCTCTGCAGATCCTCCTCCTCCTTTTGTAGCCTGAGGTTGAGTTTTTATAGAGAACAAACATAACTCAGGTTTGATGGACTGCTGACAGATGGATTGATGAGTGTGTGTGTGTGTGTGTGCGTGTGTTTGTGTGTGTGTGACTCTCTGTGCACCTGATGCTGTGTTTACCTTCCTGCCGCTCCAAGAGCCACTTCCTGAACTTCGCTCCAAACTTTCCGTCTGAGAAGTTGGAAGTTATCACCCAAATTTCAAACCTCCCAGGTCCATGCAGCTGTTTCCTCTGATGATGGTGGTCAGCCTGAAACACACATACACAGACACGTTTCAGGAAGAGCACAATAAGTTTTACAGCTCCTGTTGGAAGATTTTAGTGTTTCTGGTGACTTCTGGTCTTTAAAGAACCAGAGGCGAGAGGTAAAATTCATCTGATCTGACTTCATGTTACATTTATAACTACATTCTGTCAAAAAGGCCTTAATGGATGAAAAGTAAAAAAAAAGCTGTTTTATTATGTCAGTGTGACTTAAAATCCATGTACAGATGTTTGACTAAAATCGGAATAAGTTGAAATTATCAAAGTGGGACGAACCTAGATATTGGGTTGGGGGTTGTTTACTGTCATATGTAAAGACCTCAGTCAGACCCAAACAGGCCTTGGCGTTCTGAGCATTCTCACAGTTCCTGTGCCGGCCTTTGACCTGGAAGTCAAACAGCATAAATGTGAAGAAAACAAAAAGAAGGGATCAACATGGAGAGAGTCAGAGAGAGAACCAGACAATGATATATGATGTATATGAATTTCAACTGGATTATGCAAACTGCACATTTTCTCTTTCGTTATTTGAGAATACGTTTCTGCATACTGATCCGTCAGACTCCGACAGCACTACGTGTATGGTGGTTTGGCCTTGAGAAGTGTGAATGGGGGGACAATCATGCTTCAGTCTACTGAATTGCTATTATTAGGTGTTTCATTTCCCAAATGGTGCAGTACACACACAAAAAGGGTCCAAAACAGCACCAAAAGAGTGTTTGCCTGTCTTTAAATGTCAGCCCTTGGATTGACAGGTGACCTGTTCAGGTGTAACTCCGCTTCTCGTTCACTAAGAGCTGGGATTGGCTCCAGCGCCCACAACTCTGAACATTTTACATTAAACTTTATTTAGAAATAGTGGACATTGTTTTCAATTTGTATCTTAACCCTTATGCCCTGCTAAGGGAAATTTGTGTATTTGGGGGTACATTTATTGATGTAATTTTGGCTGTGATTGTTCCCTAGCCATGAAATTTGGGAGGAAAGTGTGTTTTTCAAAGTTCAAGTGGAAATTTGTGTAGTTAACAGTTCCAACGTAACTTTTTTTTAGCAGGGCATAAGGGTTAAGTTGTTATATAAGTTGTTGTATACTTTTTTTTAAAACCCCTTTCCCCTTTTTTTGAACATTTCCTTTTTAACCTCCATCTTTGTTTTAATGTCCCTTCTGCCTGCTTTCATCTGTATGTATTGTCCTTGTTGTAAAACTGAGCTGCTTTGTATGAAAAGCTTATAGTGTGTGTCTTTGTGAGTATGCTCCTGATCTCAGTTCTCATCTCAACTTTTCTCACTCTGTGTATGTGTTTTTATGCGACTATGTTGGCTCTCTCCTCCTCTTGGTCGCCCACCCTGTACTGCTGGACTCTGAGATAAGGACAGAAATGTGCAGAGAGTTAAAGTCTTATCTCTCTATGCAGATTTATAGATTAATATCAGTTCATTTCTGCAGCTCTCTGTTCCTCCCTCTTTGTTTTCCTTCTCTCGTCCCCTCAGTGTCTCCGTTGTGTCTCCTCTGTTTCTGCCCTCACTGTATCCTCCTCCCTTCAGGTTGCAGATGTTTCACTGCAGATGTTTTATGTTCATCGTTCTCTGGTCATATCTTTAACAAACTCAGACAGTGAACATGCAGGAGGACACAGAGAGAGAGAGACAGTCATCCTCACACACATTCACATTCAGAGACGCTCAGCTTGTCTCTGTTCTCCTGATTATCAGACACACACACATGCAGTTAGAGTCAGGTATGCACACCGTTTCTGGTGTTCACTCTGCAGAACAAAGAGGAAGTGTTCAGCTAGGTCTTACACTCAGATCTGTTTAAAGCTCATATATCTGCAGTTTCCTGTTCTTCTCAGTGCTTTCTCTGTTGTTTCTGTGCAGAGACATTCATACACATTTATATGAAACGTCTGACTGCCATGTTATAATTCTGTCTCACACGCTAACATAAAGGGAAGGAAACATCGGCAATAAAATTGAGCAACCTAGCAGCAAGACACTAAAAACAAGACCATAAATAATGTTTCTGTTCTACTTCTGCTTGTTCAGGCTGAGAGAACATACCAATGTGCAGGAAAATGCCCCAGCACGCTTACTGCACACTCCTTTGTTCAAATATTTATACTATCTGTGTGTGTTTGTGTGTTTGTATCTAAAGCTGGCTACACTATGAAACATTTCAGCCTGTTCTTTGGGCCAATCTTAAAACCAAAATATACATTTTAGAGTCAGACAGAATTTCGCCTCTTTCCCATACTGTGCACACTTTAGAGCAAAGACAGATGACTGCCTCCTGGACCCTGACTAGATGATTCCACAGGAGAGGGGCCTGATAACTGAAGGCGCCAAGTGGTTTGTTTCATTTCCGTTCGGTACAGTACGCATTTGTTGCGATTCCTCTGTCAGAAGTTGGGAATTAGTTATATCAAAATCCTTTTACCAAAATAATCAATCGATACAGTCCCACACGTTTGCTACCCTTCTGTTGGGGTTACATGCTCACTGATCTGACCCTAAAGGCTAGAGCGAGACACACTGCAGTCTGTTGATTCGACGTTCAAGTCCATCCCTAAAGTTTTAGATGTGCTTCAAACATTTGGCCATTTATCCGGATATAAACTTAACTTAACAAAAAGCTTACTTTTCCCCGTCAATCAGTTAGCCATGGATGTTAATTATTCGCACTTCCCATTAAAGGTGGAACTAATATCTTTCACATATCTTGGAGTACAGATCACTCATACCTGTAAAGCTCTGTTGAATTATAACTTCAATCCCCTAATGGACAGGACCACGTCAGATCTAACACGCTGATCAACTTTACCCATCTCTCTCGCTTGCCGCATAAACACAATTAAAATGACGATCTTACCCAGATTTCTATACCTTTTCCGAATGATTCCTGTTTTTCTGGCCAAATCATTCTTCAAAAAGCTGTTTTTAATATTATCCACATTTATTTGGAACAGGAAAAATGCACGGATACGTAAGTCCTATCTTCAAAGCTCTAAACTAGCTGGTTTCGAAAACAGCCATAGTCTCGCTCCCATCACTTCAAACCCTTTTTTCACTCCGGCTCTGGTGGATCCGGCGTTTAAATTATGGCACAGGAAAGGGATCGTTTTTTTTAAGGATCTTTTTTACAAATAACTAATTTCTTTCTTTCAATGACTTAATTAAAAATTATAACATTCCTAGAGCTCATTTCTTTAGATATTTACAGGCATGCAGCTTTACCATGAAACAATACACAACATTTCCCTACCTCAAGCCAAACTGCCCTCTTGAGGAATGCTTTCATCCTGATTCAAACCTTAAAGGACAGATTTCAAGAATATATGATTTAATTCAGCACATCAATCCCCCATCATTGGCTGGGACGAAAGCTGCCTGGGAATGCCAATAGCCTACCTAAAAACATCTGGGGACTGAGTATCAGTCGCATTTTTCCATTTGTATCCACCACTGCCTGCTGCAGTCCAAAGTATTTCACCGCCTCTAAAGCCAAATTGTCGAGAATGTTTTCCATTCCTGATGATAGTTGCCCTAGATGTAATCAGTCTCCGGCAACAGTGAGCCATATGTTCTGGTCTTACAACTCACTGGGTAGCTTCTGGACCTCGATATTTCAAGTGTATTCACACATCTGTAAGAAAACAATAGATCCTGAACCACTTATAGCGCTGTTCGGCGTACCTGCTGTCAGACAGGGTATTACGTTGTACCAATCCAATGCTATTGCATTTACATCACTGTTAGCACGAATACTTATTCTTATTAGATGAAAGGCCACCTGTCCCCCTTCTTTTATACAGTGGATCAGGTAAGTCACGATGTGTCTCCAGATAGAGAAGCTACGATTTTCTTTGAAGGGCTCACTTGGAAAGTATAACCATACGTGGACTCCTTTTATTGAATATGTTGAAAAAATGTCTTTCCCAGCAGCTTAAGATCACACATGTTTATATAAGCCGGTGTATAGACCGCTTTTCTGATATTGATGATCTTTTCTTCTCTCATTATTTATTTGTCATGAGTGCATGTTATATGTTATCAATGTTTATACTCCGCAGCTGACTTTTCTTTTTCTTTTTTTTCTTTTCTTTTGTTTGTATTATTTGTATATGTGTATATGTGTGGAAATGTATATTTTTATTGTCTACAATTCATATCATGTATTTATTTGTTGATATATCTGCTATTTGTGTTTGGGTGGGTGGGGGGAGGCTTTGGATGTTTTTTTTTGTCTAACACTGTGTTCACTTGTAATGGCCATCTGTTGGCAGTATTGCTGTACTATAATAAAAGAAAAGTATAAATAAAGAGTTCAAAAAAAGAAACACAGGCAAGATCAGGGTTTACCGTACCAAACTTTATGAAACTGTACTGAACCAAACTGGACTGCTTGGTAGAAAAGGGACTTTAGAGACTATAGGTACCACGAGCAGGTCTGCATTCTGGGAGCCTAATGCACTGACCTTCTCTTAGGATTGGACCTCCTTACTGTATCTCTCCTCTCTGCCTCTGTGTAGTTTGGGCTCGTTTTGTTGCTCTCCCCTCACCTACCCCCTTCACTTATCCAGGTGATGACGTGTCTCATGTGTTAGCTGACATGGCGGCTCTGCTTGAAGTCCAGGTGCTTAATCCTTCTCTTGTATTCAGTTAGCCTTGGTTAGCCCTGAGACATGCAGGCCTGGGGACATGGAGCCAGCGGGTTGGCGGGCATTATTCGGACAGCTGTTGCTGTGGGTGACAGTTAAACCCCCCCACCCACCCTCCACAGACACACAGACTGTACCGGGATTTCTCTGATGGCATTCTGTTTCAGCTGTGGAGCGAGCTCCTGTCCATCTGTCTCCACTGAGTGACAGTTTGACTGTATCTAAAAAGTCACACTAAAGTCGCCTAAATCTGTCTGGCTACAGAGTAGCATTCTGGTGGAAGCAAGCAGGTAATGGATAGATGGATTTTCTAGCAGGCTGCTGGTAGATGGATCCAAACAGTGCAGGTGAAATTGAAACCTGCAACAAGTCCTTTAATCGAGTAGGGCTGCATTTTGCAAACTTAAAAACAGTAGACTATAAAGGCCCATATGATAGATATAATATCAGGCAAAACAGCTACAGAAAAGGTGCTACATCCTAAATGTTGATTTTGCTAAGCCAGAGCCCATTTGGGGAGAGGCAGACAGCATATAAGACTGCATTGTTTCACTTATTCTAGCACGGGTTGATGAAAAGTATGGGCAAGTCAGGCTGGACAGCACCGTCTCTGCATGGGCACAGATTGTGAAATCTCTGAAATTCAAATCTTGCCATAGAAACAGCAATTTTGTTATTAAAGCCAGGGATATGAACTGCTAGAACAATGAAGTTACCCAATACTGAACAACAGGTAGTGTGCCTTAAGACTTAATAAATGGAATTAAAGAGCGCCCTTTGTTAATGATATTAACGGTTGCTTCGTAGTGACAGTAGAACAGGAGTTGTTTTCTTGACCAGTGCTTAACCCACAGAAGACAAGCAATAACTATTGGGTACAACTCCAAGTGCATTAGAAGGAACACCATTTCAATCAGGAGAGACCAGTGATTTTAAGAAAATTATTTATTACAATGAATAGTATGAAAATGTGACTTGACAGATAAAGTCTTTGGCGCTTGGACTCTATGGGGTGATCGATGAGCTGAGAATGAATTCTTGAACGTCATTAGAATAAATCCCCCATAGAGTCCAGACCCTGGTGGTGGTGAAGCTGATGATTTGATGAGCCTGGATGGATACAGAATTGATGGATGATGAATCTGTTGACGCAGATGGCGGTGATGGGGAGGTGGAGGGGCGCACGAACATCAGCATAAGAGAACTAGGGGAGAAAAAGAATCATATTTAAAAGGGGAGCAGAACAACGATAGGCTGAAAATGAGGGAGGAACGCTGCGCCATTGGTTAGACGAGTAATGCTGACGACACAGCTGATTACCCAATTACAGCCCAAGAAAATGACAGCGGAAAAGTGGGTGCGCGTGCAAAAAGAAAAGGGTGAATGAGAAGACCTGATCGTGAATCACTTATAGTCTTCCTGACTGAACTTGCGCTAGAGCTTCATTTGGCAGTGACAACAGTTCTTTTGGCAATACATCTGCAAATCATTCTTTAAAAAAACTCTCAATAACAAATGGAAGGGGCTTCATCTGCATAAAGCTTAATAGCAGATAAAGATTTGAGATTGTCATTATAAAAGAATGAGATGCCATTCCATTTATCACACAGGAGGGACCAGAATCAGAGCTCGGATCTGCAGCCTGCATCAATTTTAACCACATCATGGAGTTTCTTTACAGTTTACACAAAGTTTAGGAGCGGGCATATAAGGAAGTGACCCTGGGGAATAACATGCAAAGCAAAATGAATGAATTCATTTTTTACTTACAGTAACTACTGCTTCTTGACGTTATTCATAATTTCTCCGATGTGATTTAATTTCTCGACAGGCAGGGATACTTGCATGAGGTTGCTGTCTAAGATAATGCATAGAAACTCATTTGACTGCCTATTGTTTTTGTTGGACAGAGGAATAGCCAATGTCCTTAAAGTTTGTTTGAGATCAGTGATACATAAACTAGTTTGGAATTTGGTCAATCCACTAACAGGAAAAGATCGAAAAGGGGAAGCACGACTTAAGCTCGCAGTTGTTTAAGAGAAACCAGCAAAGCACCTCTGATATATCAAATATTTTGGGAGTGCTACGACAACCAAAAGTGTAAAAAAAAAAAAGTTCTCCCGCCATTTAACAGTAAATATGCTACATAGAAGGATGCAAAGGTATCACTTTGCATCTGTATTATCAGCCTTTGCCATGCTTCTTTACCAGCTGTCTTAATGAACTTAATGCTTCCGGAGAGCTTTTCCAAGGTAGTTGCATCTCAGGCACACAGATTTTGGATGGCTTTTCCACAGCCTCTTCAGGTTGGGGGCAAGGCCTGGGTGGATTATAGCAACCACAGTTTTTGGGCACAGATTGGAGGTACTGTATGAGAGAAGGAGCCACATATTGCCCAAGACAGAGTCTGATGTCCTGTGAAATGTCTACATATGAGAGCCAAATCAACAACAAAAAAGACCAATCTCTGCTTGAACCTTTGAATGTACTTATTCGTAAAAATTAGGTTCTTCCATAAGAAATAGATCAGAAATAATGGCTATATAAGTGTCTAGTTCAGCTGTGCAGGGTTGAATAGACTTCACATAACACATCTTTCAACACACTAAAAGCGACATTAAATTTAGCTAGCATTAACATAGAGTTTTTACAAGTCAGGGGTTGCTTACTTTTAACATAGCTGACACATCTCCACAATCAACAATAGGCCTATCACTTAACTGCAACACCAGTGGGGAAGAATGGGACCCCGGTTGTGATTGGGACTGCAGATCCCAGAGTTCTCCACTGGATTATGATGTCATCTGTGCTTGCTTGATTGACGTCAGTGATCTGGGACGGCCTTGTGGCTGAGGTGGATGATGAAGCGTACTCGATGGCCTGGGTCCTGAAGTTCATGCTGGTGATCAATGACTGGATGCTGGCTAAGGCAGACAGGACTGGATTCTTTTCAGGATCGATGGAGCTGGTCATTGGGCCGGTACACAAGCCCTTTTGGACGGCAGATTGGGGACCGGAGCTGGGGCGGCAGCAGAGTTGCTGATGTGGTAATTCGTTTTTGCAGTGGCGTTCTTGCCAAGCAGAGCTCAAGCAGATGGAAGCAGGCACGAATGGATCCCTCTGCTTCAAATCACTGATTTTGTGTGCCCATGACACAATCCATCTGCCATGGATCCTCATCGTGGATTGGGATTGACATGACGGGCAGCAGGGAGAGAAAAAGCGTGTTCTCCGACAGGCCATGGCGCTTTCATGGAGCAAATCCGGCTTGCAGAGGGAGCAGCAAAGAGTAGGCAGGCTAGAGCAGAACAAAAAAGGTGGCAAGAGTTATTAACCAATAGCATGCTTTGAAAGGCTGGCCATCAACTGGTGCGGGCTTGCATGAGATCAGCCATTAACCAAAACACTGGTATGATAGCAGAGTGTTATGCCAGTCAAATTGAGCAGAGCGGGACTCCGTGGCCTGCCTGAACTAACGCTATGCTCAATTTGACTAAGATCAGACTGAAAGGATGCTGAAATAACTACATCAGGATGAGGATTTGTTAAAAGTAAACAACTCTAAAACGCTCGTTTTTCTAATGGACTTTAGTTTGAAAATTTCTGATTCACATTAAGATGTAAGGAGGGGCAAAAATCATTCAGAAAAAATTGCATAACTTTTAACAAACAATGAAATATTTAGTTTCACTTTTTTGTCAGGAATATGCTCACACATGTTTGCATATTATAGAAAACAACAGAGTAACATGGTGAGACTTGTGTTTATGGTTCTAAGCTTAAGAGCTGTGTAATGGGAATGTAAAAATGGATGCACACACACCAACGGACACACCCAGATGGATAAACACTTCTTCATTCCACTTAGTGGTTCTGTTCTATAAAGTACTGAGTCAGGAGTTTACTGCTGAATCCAATCAACGTTTTCCCCACAGACCCACACACACACACACACACACACACACACACACACACACACACACACACACACACACACGCGCACGCACACACGCACACAACCACACACACACACACACACACACACACACACACACACACACACACACACACGCAATGCTACATTTTCCCATCAACACATTACTCTAATCCACCGCTATAAAGCGGCTGATTAACATTTCCTCCGAGTGATAGTGTGTGTGTTTGTGTGTGTGTGTGTGTGTGTGTGTGTGTTTGTGTGTGTGTGTGTGTGTGTGTGTGTGTGTGTGTGTGTGTGTGTGTGTGTGTGTGTGTGTGTGCCCTTGAGTACATCAGTAATAAAATAAGAAGGATGATTTTATGTTAGCTGGTCCAACTCAAAAGTTTTTACTGTGTTTTATATGACTGGAGGGGACAGAGAAAAATGTTTACATCTTCAGATTGTAGAAAAGTTTCAGAGGAAGATCAGTGATTGATTGACAGATTTTAGGAAGATGAACACATTGTAAAGGAGGAAAGGCCTTTGCATACTTTTTTATGACGCATTTTTTTGATCTGTGAAAAATGTTACGCAAAGAAACCTTGCACACCGAGTTCAATGTTTTTATTTTTCAAATAATTGCCAAAATTCGCAGAATGATAAAAAAAATGTCTCTTACTCATCAAGCAGGGAAGATGATTTAATGATGAAGAAAGTTTCGTAGTCAGTTTTTAACCAAGTACTTTACAGCTCAGAGAAGTTTAAAGTCAGATTTTTTTTTACTGATTTTTAAGTATGAAGAGGCTAGAGAGGCTGCAGGAGGTTAAAAGTGAGAGGAGAGAGATAGTGCGGGGAAGAGAGAGAGAGAGTGGATGGGTGTGTTTCAGATAGGGGGGAAGATGAGAAGGAGAGGGGTGAGGAGCAGAGATGGATGAGTGCAGGAGGGGAGATCCCTGAGGGAGGTTCATCTGTCCATGCCTGTAATGAAAGACAGTCGTCCATGTAGTCGCCTCATGTAGTGTATCGATGAACAGCCAGCAGCCTGTCTTGCCCCCCCACCCCTCCTCCCTCCTCGGGACGTCTACAGGGAGGTTTCAGACTAAGCCGAGGTCTCTCTGCCTCGAGGCAAACTGAGCCTTTAAACTCTGAGGATCATGGACCATTCGACCCCACACTCCATATCCCATCTCACCCCCCCCTCCACCCTCACTGCCCCTGTTCAGGGGTCAGAAGTCACGAGCCGTCAGATGATTGGTTGTTGTTGTGGTAATGAGATACAGGGTCACTAAGTGCTGCAAAAAAACACCAACTGTCTCTGATATATCCAGGGTACCAGGGTGTGTGTGTGTGTGTGTGTGTGTGCGTGCTTGTGCCTGTGTGTGTGTGTGTGTGTGTGTGTGTGTGTGTGTGTGTGTGTGTGTGTGTGTGTGTGTGTGTGTGTGTGTATGTAGGGGTCATAAAAGGACAAGAAGCAGATTTCTTTCATGAACTCGACCTTCTGAACACAAACCTGGAGTTAACACAGTCCATGTGTGTGTTTTTGAGTGTGTGAAAGACTTTCAAAAGTCAGTTTCTAAGTATCTTCAGATCATAAAACAAGTTAATGTAAGCATTTAGCAGCTAGAAACCAGCATATGTCCACTCATTGTGTTTTCACACCTGAACAAAAGTCAACGGGCTACGCTGAATGTGTGAATACAAACTGACAGGGTTTTTACGCAAAACCTTACCCAGACTTTTTCCTGCAAGCCTCCTGGTAAATTTTCTGCATAAAGTCAAGGTGAGCTGATGTGAGAACTCAACCAAACATTCAGGGAAATTTCTCACAATATATTGGGCTTGAGTGAAGAATTTTACATCAGTTGGTCAGTCTTCATGCTCATAATGAAGCTGCTTCTTACTTTTCTCTGCTCACTAGTATTTTCTTTATCACTCTTTGCTAATGTGAATACGTCAAATTACAAGAAGCGTTGATCTAAAGGCAAAAACACATATATTATATATAAACACAAAACATATATTACACATTAGCTAAAAACAGACAGAATGAAAAGAGAGAGGAGAAACGTTCAGTCTGGTGTTTCTTTGAGAAAGGCGGCGTGCGGGCGGCTGCTACACGTGACAACAGAGAGTGTGTTAAGGTTTGGGATGTGACTCAGAGTTTGTTCTTGAGTTGAATGAGACACACATGCACACACACGCACACACACGCACACACACGCACGCACGCACGCACGCACACACACACACACACACACAAACAAGAGAGGATTCAGGAGTAATTACAGCTCTATTCTCATAACTCTTCATCTGAAGCCTAAAGTGCTCTGCTGGCTCTCCTCCTTTAGTTTGATGAAAAGACTCACGAACACATCGTTTCCAACATGCTTTCACTTAAACTTTAACACACACACACATATATAAACTATATTTATATATATAAGAAAAAATATATATGTGCACGAAAACACACACGTGAACACACACACACATGCACACACACACACACACACACACACCCCACAGCTGTTTATTTTTATGAGCCCACAATGCTCTGCTGGCAGCTCCACAAAGTTCAGACTCCCTGTAGTTATTCTGTTGGGTTTATGCCAGAATGACACACACACGCACACACACACACACACACACACACACACACACACACACACACACACACACACACACACACACACACACACACACACACACACACACACACACAAACACCGCCATTTAGCTCTGCCTGCTCGATGCCCTCGCCAAATGTTTCACTAAAACAAATTGTTTCTCCTCTTCACCCTCCTTCTCTCTCTTCTCTCCTCCCAATCTTCCTCCTCCTCTGCTGTCTGACTTTAAAAGTATTCAACTGAAGCACAGTAACAAGGTTGCGTTCGTGTCAGAGCACTGTGAGGTGAGGACACGCCCATAGCAGGAGATGATTTGTGGACGAAGAATAAAGTGAGGAGCTGCCAAACAAACCCACTGACCCTCTGCTCGTCCTCTCTCTTCTCCATCCTCACCAGCCCCGCCCCGCCCCAACCCTCCCTGCCTCACCTAGCATACCAGACCATGGTCCAACTGGCCCCGCCCGACCCTCCAGGAGGCGCACCGC
>CM036536.1:21448936-21473936 GCA_020745685.1 Tautogolabrus adspersus
AAACACACGATCTGATTCACAAACACACAACGGTTAAAAGCTCCCCCTACTGTGCTGCAGAGCAAACACATCTCTGTGTGTCCGTGCGGTTGGGGTGTATTTAAATGATCCAGTAATCAGTCATTTGGGAGCAAATAAGCACCATTGCAAAAAATCTTTTAATTCACAAACAGCTTGGCTAACAGACACGCTCAGTTGGAGTGAAAAACTAAGCGTCTGCTGAGAGTTGGGGGTAACTGCGCCACAGAATTTATAAGAGATGTCACGCTTAAACTTTCCAGTGATCAGGAAAACAATTCAACCTCTATATGACTTCAAAATAAAAGATCTGTAAATAAATTCTGTAAATATGACTTTGACATTACTATTATTAATATAACCAGGGGTTAAATCAGTCTGGGGCTGTCAGCGGCTACACATTTCATCAACATGTGTGTATAGTAAGAGGGTCATAAGCCATTACGATGGCGTCAGTTTTTTTAGTAGTGGCCGAAGCAACAGAGTCCTCTACACGACGCTATAATGACAATATTTGCCTTTGTATCAATGCTTATGTGTAGTCCGACGGAATGACAACATCCACAATGAGCGGAGAACAACATACTGACGAACATTCCCTGACTGAGAGTGGTAGGCTGTTCCATAATGTGCTTCTTTGACCGACAAAACATTTTGACCAAATGTTCCGCGTTTGAGGGGAACTTCGCAGTCACCTCTAACAGCTGCTCTTGTTGTTCTAGTTGAAGAGATAGTTTTCTGTTTGATGTAGACATTTAGAGGGGGTGGAGCCTGCCCGTTTAACACTAATCTAATATTTTTAATGCTTTTTTATACAGAGATTCAGCAGTTTTCAAGGTTTGCTGCTCCAGCAAGAGACCAATTATACAGTAGTCGATATGAGAGAATATCATGGATTGAAGGTACATCAAGGCAGCACAATCAGTCAGGACATTTGTTTAAAATTGTACAGGTTAAATTTGACCGTAATTTGACATTTTTTTGACGTGGCTCTTGAAAGAGAGTGAAGAATCCAGGATGACCCCCAGGTACTTCAACTCATTAACAAGCCGTAGTTCTTCCCCTCCTAAGAATACATGTGAGCGTGAGATCTTTTCTGGATGCTTTGAGAACATCATTCACACAGTTTTGTTGGTATTCAGTAGGAGACAGGAATTTGTGAGCCAGTCCTGAATGTGGGTCATTGCTGATCTGAGAATATTGGAAGCTTCTTTGGTATTTTTTGCAGAGGTAAAAATTACTGCATCATCTGCATACATTTGAACATTGACATGTGTGCACACATTGGGGAGATCATTGATAAATAAATAAAATAAAATAGGCTCAACTATTGACCCTTGTGGGATCACACACTAAAAAGTGTTCCTCTGAGTCCTGTTTGTCTGCAGGAATGTTTATTTTTCTTTTCTGCAGAAAACAGGTGCTACTATCTCATTGAAATCTACACACACACACACACACACACCCTGGCTGTAATGTCAGAGTGATCGGTGTGTGTGTTCAGGCTGGGAGGTTTGTTTTAGATAAGAGAGTCTCAGAGATAAGACGAGTCTCTGTGGGAAACATGAAAGCATTCTCTACGTCTCGACTTTATGTTCAGACCTACACTCTTCTCTCTCTCTTTGCACCATGTGTGAGAGCTGCACAGAGAAGCTGTGTGAGTTTTTAACAGTCCAAAAAGTCAAGTCTATTTATGCAGCGACTTTCAGACAAAGGGTAACTCAAAGTGCTTCACAGGAGACAAAAATCACAAAAAACCACATTATGTTTCTGTTTCTTCTTTTTCAAAAATTCAAATTAATTGCTAATTTAGAAAACAGTATTGAAAAATAAGTTTTTGTCTCATTTTTAATTGTCCATTTTTTAAATTAATTTGTAATTGTATTGCAATGTATCGATACGTGTTAATCGACTTTTTGATCCTCATACACACAAATATATGCACACACCTTCATTAGTACATGCATTCACAAAGAGACACACACACACACAAATGTTCACACAGACCCACCATGGTGAGTGCTGTTAGTTGTAGATTACAAAGCTGTCAGACTAAGAGCTGGAAGGAGCCAATTAGATCAGAGGATGTCTCTCTAATGGGCTGCACGACCCCAGACACACACACACACACACACACACACACACACACACACACACACACACACACACACACACACACACACACACACACACACACACGCACACACACAGACTGACAGGTACACACTTAGGTTTGTGCCTCCTGAGCTTTGCCCCTAACAAAAGCAGTGCTGTTAGACACACACACACACGCACACACACACACACACACACACACACACATGCACACACACACACACACACACACACACGCACACACACACACACACACACGCACACGCACGCACACGCGCGCACACACATACACACACACACACACACACACACACACACACACACACACACACACACACACACACACACACACACACACACACACACACACACACACAGACAGACAGACAAGCACAGCAGCAGATATGCAGGGGCTGGCAGCGCACTAAGCTCTGACACTCAGGTATGAAACAAATTCCACTGCAACGTTTGCCAGGATCTCCTCTGTTAGTAAACACTGTGTGTGTGTATTTGTGTCTGGTGTGTGGGCGTGTCCCCTGCACACAGGACTCATTGTGATGCGTTTGTGTCCCTCCAGGCGCTGGAATCTGGCACATTGTCTCTGTCGGAAACTCAAACCACTCACAGCTCTCGACATGTTTGGATCGTTCCAAAAAATTCCACTTCCTGCTCTCGCTCGGGGAGGGAGTGCAGAGAAAGCTCTGGAAGGAAAAGCCTCATTATGGCTTCAGTGTGAGATGGAACAGTTGCCTGGAGGGGCAGTGTAAGCCTCATCGCTGAAGATTGACTGTTAAAGAGTGAGTGACCCTGAAATCTGCACAGCAGGGGGTCTATAGGTGAACACACCTGCAGGACTGTCATTTTGTTTTAATGTTTCTTTCACTAAACCAAAGTGTGAGAGATATGACCCAAACCAGTGCTTCTTTTGCTTCTCTTCCTGTTCAGCTCCAGCTTCTCACAGCTGCAAGCTTTAACTTTTCCAGCTTAAAATAGTTGTTTCAAAGTCGATCTAATAGAACAATAGTTTTCAACAATTAGTATGGCCTCTCTCATGTCCACAGAGTTACCCAGTCATCTGTTTTCAGCACTATGTAACCTTGGCAGCGGGCTGATGTCATCTTCTGAGAAGAGCATATATACAGTAGGGCATACGGCACTATAGTTCAAACAGCAGCCTTCACTTACAAAGCAGCCAGTTAGCCAGTCTTTGTGCTGTTTGATACTATGGCTGAGGCCAACAGGAAGAGGGCAATGACGGATAAGGCTAAGAAGAGAAAAAGAGAGAGTGACCGATCAAGAAGCAGAGTGTACGTCCCTCTAGATATTATTTCAAACAGATAGAGAGGTAACGTTAGGCTGTAGGTATCGTTGTTCACCTTTACCTGTTGCAGAAATTTACAAATAAAACATTCCTACACCAAAAAATTGCCTCGTCGCTTGTCAATCTTCAAGTTAGCTTTATATGTTCGGAACCTTACAAACCCATCTTAACTAGCATTTAATAAATGACCCTCTCCAATGGAGCCATTTAGGCACAGCCTAAAGCTATCATGGTAACAGTTGAATACACATACACATACTTCACATGCAAACAGTTTGCAAACAGTGGCTGTAGACGCTAGCTAGAATCAGATGTGATCAAAAAAATCACTGAATAATATTACTGAACCTTGTCAGTCGACATGGTTCTTTGTCTTCTCACAACGTCTTTGCCGGCTTCTCTAGCCTCTGATTGTCAACAAGTGCATGTTGTCTAAGAAGGGGAGGAGTTAACAGCACTATGTGTGTTTTACGACAGTGCCGTTGCACTTAGAGACCTTCAGGGGGCACCAAAGCGCACCAAGCCAAATTCCTACATAATGTTGCTTTAAAGACAGGTATTACAAATATTTTTTTTGCTGCAGCAAGTGAAGAGACATGAGATGCAGCGATAATCCTCAGAGACAAGTTCACTGTCTTGTGTCCCTCACTCTCTCCCAACAATAATAAACCGTTCCACTGAGCGTGCTACAGGCCTGGAGCAGTACCAATGGGATGACTGGATCTGCATTTACATCATTTACAGCGTGTTTACATCATTGAATTTCTGCAGGTTTTTGAATTTTCATCTTTTCTTAATTTGATGCACGTTTTTCCTAATGTGGGCTTAAATTGTTTCCACTTTGATTGGTCAGTTGCTCTTTTCAGCCAATGTTGGTAAATGCTTCATATAACATAACTTCAAAATATTGATATATTTAACAACAGAAGCACAAAGTCCCCATGTGAGAGGCTCAAAGACAGCAGGCCTCACTCACCTGAGAATACAGAAGACGAAAAGGGACAAACAGTAAAAGCTGAACTTTACTACATTTATTCTATTTGTACATAATACGTACATTTAAAAATGTTGTAATGTATTTTTATGAACACCATCATCTTTCTGTCTTCTCTCTGCTCTGTTTTAAAATGTGTTCTCTTCTTTATTTACATTAATCTGGTCGAGCTTCTGTTTGGTCTCTGCTGAGTTCTAACTTTGTATGTCTGAGCTCTTTGTCAGCTCTACAGCAGAGCTTCTCAAATAAAGTCATCATTAGTATAAAGTTGTTAGAGGAGCAGAATGTGACAGAGAAGCCTGTGGTTTGATGTTCACCAATCTCGGAGTGTGATGCCTGGTTTAAAATAAACCAGGCATCACACTCTGTGCATGCAGACATTGTTTCTGTGTTTCTGTGTGTGTGTGTGTGTGTGTGTGTGTGTGTGTGTGTGTGTGTGTGTGTGTGTGTGTGTGTGTGTGTGTGCGCGTGTGTGTGTGTGTGTGTGTGTGTGTGTGTGTGTGTGTGTGTGTGTGTGTGTGTGTGTGTGTGTCAGAGGCATCCTGTATCTGTAGCGTGTGACACGGGGCTCTCTCTCTGCTGCCAGCACACAGAATGAGCTGTGTGTTTCCTCTGACTGACAGCATGGCTTCTCTGTGTGTGTGCGTTTTAAACTTTCACCACACACACTATGAAGGGGGGAGCTGCCATCTCCTCAGAGAGATGTCCTGCCTCCTATGTTATACTGTCACTCATTTAACTTTGTGTGTATTTATCTTCTGTTTTTGTTCATCTTCAGAACAAGAAGACTACATCAGAAAAAGCACACACACATTCACACACTCTCACAAAACAGTCTGCCTATGTTTAAATTAACACTTTCACCACAGACCAAACCAAAGTTTATTTATCCACAGAGTCAAATATCACACACATACGCATGCATGCACGCACGCATGCATATGCACATAAGCACAAACACACACATAAACACAGCTGACATGTTGACGGAGTGTTGTGCTGTGAGTAGCAGGAGAAGCCATCTGACCTTTGACATCTGTCCCCCCCCTGGTCAGGAGGACTTCACGTTAGAGAGAGAGATACAGAGATAGAGAGAGAGAGAGAGAGAGAGAGAGAGAGAGAGAGAGAGAGAGAGAGAGAGAGAGAGAGAGAGAGAGAGAGAGCAATCCATCTGTTTATCACTGCACCATCATCTCCACTATTTTGTCTGTAAGAGTACATAAGTGCTGCACAGTAAATACACTAATTGTGTTTTATTTTCACTTTTACTTTGGTAATGTCAACATATGCAGAAACACACACACACACACACACACACACACACACACACACACACACACACACACACACACACACACACACACACACACACACGCACACACACACACACGCACACACGCGCACACACTGGTTGGGTTTAGCTTCATGACATTTAGACTGACATTGACTAATCCTCCACCTGCTCTCTTCTTCTTCTTCTTCTTCTTCTCCTTTTGAATTTCTGTTTCTATCTCACAGCTAAAAACCTGAAACCAAACAGAAGGGGGGTGGGGGGGGTGTTGTATGTTGTCCCCTCAACATTTGCATGGAGTTCACTGTGAGGGTTTTACCTCAAACACTCCAACTTACTTACTAGGCGGTGTATATGATCTGGGAAAACACCTGATAGAGGTTTTCTGGTTGACGATTTAATAACTGAATAGAGGAAAGATAAAGCCTCCGTACAGTTTTATGATTACTTACTCACTTAATTAAAGATCCCATATTATGCCCTTTTTGGGGTTCATATAGCTATATATTTTCATGTACTGCCGATCGATGCAGCCCGTCTCATCTGCCTGTGTTTGCAACGCTCTGATCCCCCCCGAGCAGGGTCCCCACGTGTGCCAAGTCTGACCTGATTGGTTGGCCGATCTGCTCTGTTGTAATTGGTCAGTCGTTCGGACAATTCTCGGAAATGTTACGCCCCTTTTACCATATTGAGAATGTAGCTAATGTGCAGCATGAGCTTGCGCTTGCCACAACGAGCCAATGGGCTTGGATCAGTGACGTCATCGCAGTGTGATGTCACACTGCCAATTTTCAACGAGGGGGGCTAGAACCGAGCGTTACATGCAGCTACTGCTACTGCTAACAGGAGGAGGTAGGCGAAGCCGCGTTTCCGTGGACTTTGAATTTTTGCACATACATGTGCCTATACACGCACAAGATACCTGGAAAACACACTAAAGAGCATATAAAACCAGAAAAAGCATAATATGGGACCTTTAAAATGATTCACAGTAAGTGAAACTCGACACACAAGGAGCAAAACGTCAGCACAGATTGGAACCATAGACGTACATGAAAACACAAAATGTTACAGCTGTCATGAGCACGCCAACTCAAAAACGATGTCCATGACTTGCTAAAATTTCATTTAGAGTTGTCCATTAAGGCACCTCTGCTCGTCAACATAGTGGGAGAGAAACTGTGTATGTATGTGTAACATGTAAAAAGTCCAGTTAGCAACGTACTAACGTCTGCTATCGCACTTATCTCATGTTACGGAGTTTCTGAAAATCTTCACTATGGAAGGAGTTTTCCAAAAGGTGCATTTTCAGTGACCTAAAACGGCGTTTGTGTGTCATAAAGGCCAAAACGCTTAGAAAAACCTCAGTTTTAAAAAATACCCGCCTACCTGTGGACTAGGCCTCAGACACATCATTCAAAGCTAACAGCCTCTGTGTTCACTCAATTAGAATCACCTGAACTGAGAGTGAACCTGTGAAGACACCTGTAACCAATCAGATTACAGAAATCAGAGCCACAACACAGGAGTCAGGTTTGCTCTTTGGTGTGCAGTGCACAACAATATGGAGGACGAATTTGGAGAAAGGATTACAGGGAGAGGAAAAGGAGGTTGAGGAAGAGGATAAAGAGGGGAAAGAGGAAGAGGAGACAGGAAAGAAAAATATTTGATGTGTTTTGGTTTTTGTGTGGAGTTCTGACTCACAGGGCCGTGGTGTAACAGACTGTGTTCAGGCAATAGCAAAAAAAAAAATGTCATGCCTGGCTTGTTTCATCATGTCAATTCATATAATCCATCTGAAACAAACTGAAGGGTTTCCATTTGAAGGTGATTCAGGTTTCTGTCTCAAGCATAAAAAAACGTTCAGCTGATGTCAGCAGTCACTTGTCATCCTAAATGATTCTGCTGCAAATCCAGATAAATTAAAGTAAACCTCATACAGCTGTTTGATTTTAGTACAAAGAAAACAATGTTTTAATGTCAATGTGTTACTCTGTGATATTCAAAGGTGCCCTTACAAGCATTACATTTCTCTCTGAAACATTGAGCCAGTTTCCCCCCTGTGGTATCACTCTCTATTGATCTATAATGTTTTCACTCATTCAAGAAACACCTGAAGAATTCAGGGTGAGCTGCATGTGTGAACAGAAACAGACCAACAGCCTCAACTTGAATCAGAGTTTGTTCCAGTTTCTATAGGCAACTATAGAAGAATTCAGGGGGCCGACTGTCTGAAATTTTCTAGAAATGTTCAAGAGTTCAGGTGTGAAACCAGCCTAAGTTACTATGCTAAGCTAACCTAGCGATCATACAGACATGTCAGTGGTATCTTTTGCTTCGTCATGATGCACCCCCCCCCCCCCCATCAGGTCAGACTCTCGTCAGGAACGTCATCTATTTCAGCTCTCCTCCAGTTATGTGATTAGAGCTGCCAGAGAAGAAGAGGAGGGTGAGGAAGAGGAGTGTGGGGTTTCCTGGGAAGCTCCCAGTCTGACATCTGCTGCCATCACTCCATCACCACCCCCTTACTCCCCCTTACTCCCTTATTCTCTCACCCACTCTCTCTCTCTCTCTCTCTCTCTCTGTGGGCCAGTCAGCTCTTTGTGCCGAGCAGCAGAGCTCACTGAATAATTCAGAGACCCACAAGGACAGACAGTGGGTTACGTCTCTGTAGAAAGAGGAGGGGGAGAGCCGGCAGCCTGTCACATGACCATGGGGAGATCCCTGAGCAGACGGGTCACATGACTGACTGGAAGAGCAGTGAGCAGCTTGAGAGCGATTCTGAGAAGTGACGTCTGACTGAGACGAAAAACCTGCTGTCCTCCTTCTGTCCTTCTGTCCTGCTCCTGTCCTCTTGTTCTCCTCCTCTCCTCCTCTTGACCTCCTGTTCTAAATAGAGATCACAGCACATAGACACACCTGACAGAAAAACACCAAATTTAACTGCTTTATGTAAAAAATTATGTGATGTGTTTAAAGGTACAGTATGTAGAATTGCATGCTAATGTTTACATTAAAATATCTAACTTAAATTAAAAATGGACTAAATATAGCCTATTTTTTAGTTGAGTACTTACATCACCTCAAGTATTTCCAAAAGTTATCAAAGCCAGAAAAATCCGTAATTTTATAGTTGTAACGTGCCGTGTCTTGTAGGCGGCCGCCATGATGAGCCGCCACGATGAGCCGCCACGATAGACAGGAAATGTTGATCGTTGTCAAGGAAACACAGGATGTTACGTCAAAGACCGCTGCATAAGCTAGTCGACGTCATCTTTTGTTACTGTTTTGATTGAGAGCCCCCTAGCGGCGGATTTTACATACTGTACGTTTAAATTATAATGGGTTTTTGTGATTAAAGATAGTGTTTAAATGTGTTTTAATGCTCTTACAGGTGTTAATGTGCTAAAGTGTTTAAGTCTGTTCAACATTATCTTACTATTTACTAAAGATGTCAACTAGTTGAAGTATTTCTAGATGTATTTAAATGTTTAAAATGTGTTTCAATGTGTTTAAATTGGTTTAAACCTTTTGAAGCTATATTTTATGTGTTAAGGTTTTTTTTTACATTTGTCTTCGTGTTTATTGGTGTTTAAAGATTTAAAAGGTGTTTTATTTTCTTCTTTAAAAAAAAAATATATATTTTGTGTTTGATTGTCTTTAGAGACAATAGTCTTTAAAACATTTTTTAAATTTTGGTCAAAATGTCCAGATGAGTTAAAAGGTGTTCGGGAATGAGGGGTCTGTTCAAAAATGTTTCAATGACCCGTTTTCATTTTTTATCAAAAGAAAAATGATACGATTAATTATTTTTTCAAACTCAGACTCATTAGCCTTGGCTCATTTTCTGTGAAGAACATATATCAGAAAAAAAAATTCAATGACCACACACTGTACACCCCCCTACACATTTATATTACATACAGGATGTTCGGGTCCACCGGACCCGGGGCTAATAAAAGTGTGGAAATACATAATACAGTATATAAATAAATATAGCTTTGCCAGTGTGGTTCCTTATCACAACACCACACTTTTGGAAGAGAGAGAAGCTTTTGATGATGATGTAGAGGGAGAGGTTTCAGAATGTGAGGATCACATTTCTGAAAATTCAGAGTCTGATAGTGACTTTGAAGAAGAGGATGAGATTGAGACTCAGCTATTTCCAAAATGAAAACGAGCCACAGGACCAGCCCATCAGTAGCTAGCTCCAGGACCATCCCGTCAACAGCCAGCCCCAAGACCAGCCCGCCAGCAGGTGGACAACATGGACAAGCTGATGACTGCCTACAGCTGCAAAAGGAGGACCCCAAGCTGGCCACTGGTGATATTCTTTGACATATTGGACATCTCAGCATACAACACCTTTGTCATCTGGATGGCACTGAACCCAGAGTGAAACAGAGGGAAGCTCCAGAGGAGACGCCTCTTTCTCGAGGAACTGCGGCACTGGTGAGACTTCAAATCCTGAGAAGACAACAACCTCCAAGAACCCCAGCCTCTAAAATTCCTGACTTTTTCATCATTCTAGGTTGCAGCCAGCAGCAACAAAAATAAGCGCTGGGAAGTGTGTGGACCCAAGATGGACAGAAAAACACAATATACATGCATCAAGTGCAAGAAGTAACTCTGCCCATCATGTGTTGTATAGGCTGGTATGAAAAGGCAATGTGTTCAATGGGGCTGATGTGTTGTCTAGACTGACATGGTTACAGTATGTGTTCAGCTTGTGTTGTGTAAAATAACTAATAAATGGATTACATTTCTAATGAAGTTCAAATAAATAAAAGTCAATGGTTGTTAAAAACCTTCATTTGTAAATTTGTAGATTTTTCATGATTAGAATTGATTTTCTTTTTTACTTACATTTTATTAAAAAACAGACAAAAAACTAGTAGCACTTTAATTCATAAATATGATGTAACAAAGGTAAAGGGCAAATATTAACCATATTTTCAGTTTATATTGTTTGTAATTGAGATGAAGTAAACATCTGTTGAGTATTTTAACATACAGTTGTATGTTTGTGTTGAATTAAATAACCAAAAATGCAACGGGTCCATCAGACCCATGAACACTGGCTGAATAACATTAATATGAACACCACACAAGGGTTAATGAGTTATTCTGACTGATTACAGTCTGGACTTTTCTTTCTCTGTTTTCTTCTTGTTCTGTTGGACTCTTGGTGTAATAGTTCAATGTCTTTAAAGATCAGACCGTCAGGAGGAGTCAGCTTTCAGAATAATCAAAGTTAGAATTTTTATAAAACCAAGATAATCAAAGTTTTAATTTTTATTGAACCAGGGGTTTGAAGGCTGTGCAGATGTTAACTTTAATCACGCTTCATGGGAAGGTTGATGCTCAGTCTTCAGGTGGTGTTGAGGCTGGTCAAGCAGCATTTAAAGCCCAGTGCATTCTGGGAGTATGAATAAATAAACACACTGCAAACATCACTGACAGACTTTATGCTCCTTCAGTCTGCAGTCTTTGTAGCAGGGATGAAATTCAATCAGCATGAAGAGACGTTAAATAGTTTCAATTAGAAAGCAAAGGTTTAATTCCCTTGAGGATGGACACACGTTTGTTTATATGTCCGCACTGAATTCTGGTGTTTGCTTTGTTCTGGCTGGGTGTGTTTAGAGTTGTGGGTCAGTGTTTTCAGACGTAGATCAGGGAGGAGGCCATGAAGCTGCAGGAACAAGAGGGAGAAGAAGGCCATGAAGCTGCAGGAACAAGAGAGAGCAGGAGGACAATCGTGCCTAGTGTGAGTGATCCCTAACAGACTATAACTATCTCCTCCTCCTCCTCTGTGAGTGAACACTCGTCTTATTGCTCTGATGTGTGGTTTAGGAGCAGCCTGAGCATTCACTGTGCACTAACTCTAACAAATCAGCAGAAACGCAGATTAAACAGATTCATTATTCAGTACGTTTTCCTAAAATGCAGTTATAAGACACTTAATCCCCTCAGATGTCTGATCCTGAGGATCATCATGTGAGGCTTTAAAGCTGCTCACAGAGAACAGGTAGAAAGTCTGAACAGTCTCTCACTTCTCTTTCTAGGACTCTTGTAAAATGAGCACATTAGAAGTTAATACATTAATGTACTGTATGTGTCATGTATGTGTCCTCTCTCAGCAAAATCAAATATGAATCCTCTCTGATCATCCCTGGGATCCATTACTATGATATGATACAAAATAATATAATGATGAGAGTATAATATGATAATGGAGGTAAACATGAGAGACATGGTCTGTCAGTGATCTTTAATAATTCATGTTTACAACAGCTGATGTGGAGATAATGGACGAGTGGATCAGTGCGTGTGTGTGTGTGTGTGTGTGTGTGTGTGTGTGTGCGTGTGTGTGTGTGCGTGTGTGTGTGTGTGTGTGTGTGTGTGTGTGTGTGTGTGTGTGTGTGTGTGTGTGTGTGTGTGGGGTGTGTGGTGTGTGTGTGTGTGTGTGTGTGTGTGTGTGTGTGTGTGTGTGTAGTAAGATAAACCTGATGATGTCATCAGGTGGCTGATGCAGTTTTACAGCAGGTGAGTCATCATGTGATGCTGTGGGACTCTTACTGGAACAAAGATGCTCAGATCATCTCCCTGCAGCTCTAATCTGCTAGCTTACTACACATACACACTATCCCTCTCTCTCCCTTTCTCTCTGTCTGTCACACTCACACACACACAATATGCTTGTGTGTTTTCTTAATTATCATAAAGGACTTCAGTCTGCAGCAGCAGAATTCACTCTGTGAACTGCAGCTCTGTCATGACAGCTGCTATAATTCACAAGTTCAGAGAAATATTATTAAGGAGAGTTCTGCAGACTTTATCCTCGGATTTTACTCTCTGCTCTAATGATGTGAACACTTTAGACACAGAAGAGTCGAAAGATAAGCACATCAGGAGAGACCTCAGACTTACCTGGGGCTGAAAAGTTGACTCCCCCACAACCCAAGAGGGTAAGGCAGGCTGGAAGAGGAGAGCTGGGTGAGGCAGGCTGGATGAGGAGAGTTGGGTGAGGCAGGCTGGATGAGGAGGGCTGGGTGAGGCAGGCTGGATGAGGAGGGCTGGGTGAGGCAGGCTGGATGAGGAGGGCTGGGTGAGGCAGGCTGGATGAGGAGAGTTGGGTGAGGCAGGCTGGAAGAGGAGAGCTGGGTGAGGCAGGCTGGGTGAGGAGAGCTGGGTGAGGCAGGCTGGATGAGGAGGGCTGGGTGAGGCAGGCTGGATGAGGAGGGCTGGGTGAGGCAGGCTGGGTGGGGCGGGGCAGAGGGTGAAGATGCAGTTGGAGAAACCTTCAGACAGAACAAACAGGTGCTCAGACAGAGGGGGGATTACCTGATGTTATTATTAAACATAATTATGTCTCATAATTATGTCTATTAGCGGTGTGGTTCACTTTGCCGCTCCAATGTCAATATTTTTTCAATATCAGGCCTGAGAGCGCTAAGCCTCATGGGAAAACACTGTGGGTTGGGAGGGATGAAGGGAACAGGTTTAGTAAGGTTTATGGATTGTTTTTGTGTCTTTAATAAATCTCTACATAAGATGTTAAAAACAATAATGTTATGTTTTTTTGCAGACACTGAAGGACATTACTGAAGAAAGAAAAAATACTTTTAAGTTGTTTTCACACCTGCACAAAACTACTGAAAATGTCCCAAATTTATAGTTTGAGCTGCATGAACACAAACAGATTGTTCACCTCTACTTTACCTGGACTTTACCCCGCAAACCCCAAATAACATTTTCACATTAAGTTAGGTGAGATAATGTGAGAACACAGCAGGAAATGTTCAGGAAAATTCACTGATAGCCATCGGGTTGGGTGATGAAGTTTATAACACGTGACCGGTGTAATGTTCGTGCTCATAATAAAGCTGCTTCATACTCTTTTCTGATCACAAGCTTGTTTTAATCACCATCAAATGCAGGCAAACTGCATGCACACTGTCTAAATTGCACAAATTGGGACTAGCTGGAGGGTAAGTGAGATAAACCCTAAATATATGGTGCCTAGGACTTATATTTTGGTTGCCCTGGTATCAAACAGATATCAATATCACTTGATTTTGAATAAACATTGCAGGGGAATTTGTGCTCATTTCTTTGTTGTAACAATGCTTCTTGGCAATAAATCTTATACTGTTGGAAAGCCTGTTTATTTCCCTTTTAAATGGTGCCACATTTGTAAGGAACATGCATTTGTAGGATGAGCAGCAGAGCTGAGTATGTGGGTTGCGTCCATTTAAATCTTGCCAAATCATCTCTGCCAATGCCAAAAAGCTTATTTTGTTGTTGACTCTTGTTTGGTGTCGTTTAGTAGATTGGATGATAGATAGAGATAGATAGATAGATAGATAGATAGATAGATAGATAGATAGATAGATAGATAGATAGATAGATAGATAGATAGATAGATGGATAGATGGATAGATAGATAGATAGATAGATAGATAGATAGATAGATAGATAGATAGATAGATAGATAGATAGATAGATAGATAGATAGATAGATAGATAGATAGATAGATAGATACTTTATTGATCCCGAGGGAAATTCAAGGCATCCAGTAGCAGTATACAAACATGCAAGACACATAGCAATTGTTACATAAATACCCCCTGTCCCCCCTCCCATACATATATTAACCGACAACAAAGATTTAAGGAGCCCCTATATATAAGAATAAAAAATTAAAATTAAAATTAAACCTGTGCAATTGAAAATAGACCTATACAACGTATATAATGAAATGTACAAAACCTGTGCAGGAATAGAAATATATGTACAATTTAAAAGAAACCTATAAACAGTTAAAGAGCATCTGTAATTAGACCTGTACATAAGAGATGAAGAGTGTTGACCTTCTGAAGCTATGTGTTGTTGTACAAGTAGAGTTTAAGATGGAGGTAGTGCAAGGAGTGTGAAAACAGATATTAATCAGTCAGTGCAGACATTAAAGGTGCAAAAAATAAAGTGATTGTCAAATGTGAAAAGCAAAAATATGTGAAAACAGACATTAGACAGTCATTAAACATACAGTGCAAAGATTAAAGTGATTGTCAGATAAGCATTAAAGTGTCCAACTAGAGGCTGACTCTTAAGACAACAGTACAGATGAAAAAATTAGTCCAGGAGTCACTGAGTGCTTTATCCCTGCGGTGACAGTGAGATGTTATACAGTCTTATGGCCAGGGGGACAAAAGAGTTCTTAAGCCTGTCCGTGGAGCACGATTGTGTCAGCAGTCTGCCACTGAACATGCTCCTCTGCCTGGTGAAGGTGCTGTGCAGGGGTGGTGGGTGTTGTCCATGATGGAGAGCATTTTGTCCAAAGTCCTTCTCTCTGCCACTGTCACCAGAGAGTCCAGCTCTGTACCCACCACAGAGCCAGCCTTCCTCACCAGTCTGTCCAGCCGTGCTGCATCCCTCTTCTTGCTGCATCCTCCCCAGCACACCACAGCGTAGAAGAGGACACTGGCTACCACAGAAAGGTAAAACATCTGCAGCAGCTTTTTGCAGATGTTGAAGGACCCCAGCCTTCTCAGGAAGTACAGACGGCTCTCTCCCTTCCTACAGGTAGTGTCCATGTTTGGTGACTTGTCCAGTTTGTCATCCAACTGCAGCCCCAGATATTTGTAGGTCCTGACCACCTCCACGTCGACCCCCCCCGATGGAAACAGGTTGCAGATGTGGCTTGTTCCTTCTGAAGTCCACCACCATCTCCTTGGTCTTGGAGGTGTTCAGCTGCAGATGGTTCAAACTGCACCACGTCACAAAGTCCTCAATCAGGCTCCTGTACTCCTCCTCCTGTCCATCCCTGACACAACCAACTATCGCAGTGTCATCCGAGTATTTCTGCAAGTGGCAGAGCTCGGAGTTATACTGGAAGTCAGAGGTATACAGGGTGAACAAGACAGGAGAGAGCACAGTCCCCTGTGGCGCACCGGTGCTGCTGACCACAGTGTCAGATGTGCAGTCCTTCAGTCTGACGTACTGTGGTCTCTCTGTGAGGTAGTCAGTGATCCATCTCACCAGGTACGAGTCCACCCTCATCTCTGTCAGCTTGTCTCTCAGTAGGAGGGGATGGATGGTGTCAAAGGCGCTTGAGAAATCAAAGAACATGATTCTCATCGCGCTGCTCCCCTTGTCCAGATGAGAGTACGCCCTGTGTAGCAGATAGAGGATGGCATCGTCCACGCCCACCTTCGCCTGGTACGCAAACTGCAGTGGATCCTGCGCGTGGTGGACCTGGGGTCTGAGGTGATGGAGCAGCAGCCGTTCAAAGGTCTTCATGACGTGGGATGTCAGTGCGATTGGCCTGAAGTCGCCTGGCTCACTGGCGTTTTTCTTCTTAGGGACCGGGGTGAGGCACAAGGTCTTCCAGAGCACAGGGACCTTCCCAAGCCGCAAGCTCATGTTGAAGACATGCTGAAGCGGCTCCCCCAGCTCAGCAGAACAGGCCTTAAGCATCCTAGGACACACCCTGTCCGGGCCCGCTGCCTTCCTGGGACGGAGTCTTTTCAGCTCTCCCTCATGTTGTTGTTCTGCAGCTTCTGCTCCACCTTCCTTCTGTACTCCTCCTTTGCCTCTCTGAGTCGGACCTTGAGTTCCCCCTGCACGCGCTTCAGCTCTGCCTGGTCTCCCTCCTTGAATGCCCTCTTCTTCCTGTTGAGGATGTCCTTGACATTACTGGTAATCCAGGGCTTGTTGTTCGGGAAGCAGCGAACAGTTTTTGTGGGAACCACAACATCCATACAGAAGTTCATGTAGTCAGTTGTGCAGTGTGTGACCCCCTCAATATCCTCACCGTGTGGCTCTTGCAAGGCACTCCAGTCAGTGGTATCAAAACAGCCTCTGAGAGCCTCCACTGCCTCAGGAGACCACTTCCTGAATGTGCGTGTGGTTACTGGTTGCCTTTGAATCTTTAGCTTGTACTGTGGCTTCAGAAGGACCAGGTTGTGATCAGACTTCCCCAGAGGTGGTAGGGGGGTGGCAGTGTAAGCGTCCTTCACATTTACATACAGGAGGTCTATTGTCCTGTTCTTCCTGGTAGGACAGCTTACAAACTGGTGAAAGTCCGGTAATGTTGAGTCCAATGTAACATGATTAAAGTCCCCAGAGATGGCTATGAATGCTTCAGGGTGCTGTGTTTGTAGTCTCGCGATAGTGGAGTGGATGACGTCACACGCGGTCTCAGCGTGCGCCTGCGGAGGGACGTAAACACAAACAACAATGGCGTGGGAGAACTCTCTGGGCATGTAGTATGGTCGGAGACCTACCGCCAGCAGCTCGATGTCCCTGCTGCACGTTGCCTCCTTCACAGTAACATGTCCCTGGTGGCACCATCTGGTGTTAATAAACAGCGCAAGCCCTCCTCCTTTCCGTTTGCCACTGCGTTTGGTGTCTCGGTCCGCTCTCACTGTTGTGAAGCCCAGTAGATCCACGTTAGCGTCCGGGGTGTTTTGGGTTAGCCAGGTTTCTGTGAAGCACATTAAACTGCACTCTCTAAATGTCCGGTCATTCCTCAGAAGGGCAGCCAGCTCATCTGTCTTGTTGGTTAAACAGTTCACGTTCCCCATAACTATCGCCGGAACAGAGGGCTTGTATATCCACCGCTTAGCCGCTAGCCTAGCCTTTACCTTGGCTCCGGCTCTGCAGCCTCTGTACCTCCGCCTCAGCTCCTCCGGTATGGGGTGAACGATGCCGGCTTGTCCCGTTGTTCGGAGTGAGAGCAGCTTCTCCCTTGAATAAACAAGTTTTCCACTGCTATATTCCCGAAAAGGAGAAAAAGTATCCATAGGATATACAAAGTTCTACACCGTAAGTGTACTACAAAATTAAAGTTGGCAAAAAAAAACACTAAACAAAAAGTACTAAATACAATAAAATACTAAAACTAAAACGAATACGACAGGGACGGAGCTACTGGATATGCGGCCACTCGCGTCGGCGCAGGAAGTGTGTGTAAACATGCTTTGATGATTGAAGTCTGAAGAAACAAGAAATATTGGCAACTTAACAATTTATTCATTTAACAAACAGGAGCCTCAGTAGCCTGTGGAAGAACCATACACAGCCACAACAGCCTGGAACCTCCTCCTCATGCTGGTCACCAGCCTGGTCACACACTGCTGTGGGAAGGCATCCCATTCTTCAACCAGCATTTGTTGCAGAGAAGATTTGGCAGGTTTTTCATGGGCGCAACCCACCTACCCAGCTCTGCGGCTTATCTCACAAATGCATGTTCCTTACAAATGTGGCACCATTTAGAATCAGGAAATAAACAGGCTAACAGTATAAGATTTATTGCCCAGAGGCATTGTTACAACAAAGAAATAATCTACCAAACACAAATTTCCTTACTTTTTGTGCGATGTTTAGAATCATATTGAAGTTTAAAACACAATTATGTATGTCATAATACGTGTGTACATCTACATCACTGTATGCATGTATATTTTACAGAACCAGCTCATTAGATCAATCTTAATAACTGGTAAGTCGACATTATATATCCATTTATAGAGGTTGCCATTCTTTAAAACACAGCTCAGTCTATAGCAGACATTTTCCATCAGCTTATATGATATTACATGTTTGTATGACAGCAGTTTTTTAAGGATGGAATAGATTTTAAAGATACAAAATCTATTCTCCATGTTTCCTCTTTAGAGACACACAGTTACCCAGAATTCCCTGCTTCCTGAACTCCACGTACTTTTTTAAAGCCTGTTCCTCTCACAGAGAGCTTTTGTGTGCTGCAGGTGTGGATTTATACAAGGCAGAGCCGACCAGGGTTTATGGTCCCCCCCGAGACCCCCCCTGGGGCTGCTCCAGGAGAAAGACCAGGAGCTGCTCCAACTTCCTATGCTGTTGTTTTCTGTGGAACAAGTTCACACACTGTACGTCAGAGCCACACACACACACACACACACATACACACACACACACACGCACACACACACACACACACACACACACACACACACACACACACACACACACACACACACACACACACACACACACACACACAAACAAAATAAGATCACGTAAAATAAGGACAGGAAAATTTCATGTTTGAGAGCTGCAGTCTTTGACATGTTTAATGTTTGAGACGTGGTTCTGATGAGATCATGACAAAGTGTTTGTGAAGAGGAGTTAAAGGGAAAGTTCATGTTTTTTATAGTGCTGTTGTATGAGGTACTTATCAGTAAAAAAAGACAAAAAAAGACACAGCATGCATTAGTGACATGTTTTCATTGTTATGGGCTTCTCTGTTTACATGAAGAAGATCTGGGGGCAGATAAACATGTGGAGTGCTGGAGACCAAGAAAACTTTACCAAGGGGACAATATAGCATAGCTTCCTATCACATCTTATTGCTTCTTATCATATCGTATCGCATTGCATTTAATTGCATTTTATCAAATCTTATCGCATGGCATCACAAGGCATTGCATCACATCTCATTGCATGACATACCATTGCATTATATAGTACGATAACAAACTGTATCGTATCAAACTGCATGGCATGGCATCGTATCAAACTGTATCATATCGCATTGCATCATATTGTACTGTATTGTATTGCATTGTATAAGACTGCATCGTCGTATCATAACAAACTGTATTGTATCGTATCACACTGTATCGACGTATAAAGTCTTCTTGTGATGTAGTTTCCGTTTTATACAAACCTGACACGGATTCATCTTATACACTTTATTTAGATGTGTTCAAACAGACACTTTAGAAAGCAGTTCTTGGCAGATAGTCTCCCTAAAGAATAATTAGTGTGATATACAATACAGCAGCAATGATTCATGTTTTAAGCAATGCAATCTAATACCGAATGTAATGTTAGAAGTGAGCACCAAACTGAGGCCACAAGTAAATCATCAGAGCATAGAGATCCCAGAAATGCTTGTCCTGGTCTCTGCAGCCACACACTGACCTTTTCCTGTTTTGGAAACGTGCTGCAGGCTGCCCCAGGATCAGACACACACGGCTCTGATGAACACAGACACAGACACACACACACACACACACACACACACACACACACACACACACACACACACACACACACACACACACACACACACACACACACACACACACACACGCACACACACACACACACACACAGGGCCTCCTCCCTGCAGACTGTGAGCTGCTGTTTGAGGAGCATTGTTCAGCAGGGTACAACTTGTTTCTGTTGTTTTTTGCAGCTTTTTCCTTTGTGCAGATATTCCTCTGAACTCATAATAGGCCTAATAAAGAAGATCTGCTTTATGCTGTGTGTTCTGTATGTGATCCAGCTGATCTTAGAACCTGAACGTGTACACTTTCTGAGTCCACTCGTGCTCCTGCAGTAGATCTCTTCAGGCTATCTCTGAGCTCGTCGTCTCAGTGATCAGCAGCTAAACTGGAGCAAATGTCATGACACATTTTTTTCTTTGCAGTGAAAACAGAGCTGTGTTAACACCACCGTGTGATGCAGAGAGGTGCTCCGCCCGCAATCATCTGGACTTTCCATTTGTGATGTGATTAGAAAGCAATTTGCTCTGTGACAATGTGACCCAAGAAAAACAGCAGCTTTATTAAAACTAAACAAATGAGCCCATTAGTCTACAGACACAGAGCTAAACGCTGCAGTCTGAATACATCACATGCACAGGTTATTATGGTCCTACACAAACACAGTGTGAGAGAAAATCAGAAAAACATGATCCTGATTCTGACGTGTCCCACCTTAACCTGCAGGGTTTCTGTTTGACCCACAATCTGGACTGGAAAGTTTAACAGAGCTGAACAGTAGATTGACTGACTGATGTTTTGTATATGCAGAAAGAGAAATCAAGTTCAAAATAACTCCTTCATCTTAGGAATGGGTGCAGATTTTAGTTGATGTGCACTCTTTGGGACCCTGCAGTTTTAATGAACAGAAACAGAAGTCGACACAATTGGCACATTCCCAAAGTTCATCAGAGTTTTTTTTTTTTTATTAATGTTTAGTTCAGCTCAGATTTTATTGTATGTTTAATGTGACACAACTTTGATATCATATCTGCATTTTCACTTATTGTAACCAAAATTAAATATTTCCTGATGTGTTCTCAGCTCCCTGTGCATATTGTGTCTGTTTATTTCACATTGTGTGGAAATGAAACAGGCAGAACCACTCTGATCTGAGTCACATTCAACACAAACTACACTGTAAAATAAATACATGTTGACTGATGTGGCTGCAGAGTCAGAAACATCTTACAACACGCTCTGTTGAAATGGGAGATTTTAAAGACAACAGTTTAGTGAGAGAGTTTTGGCCACAAGAAACAAAGCCCCCTGCTGCAGAGACATAAACTGTGAGTAAAAATAGATTTAACAAACATTTAGCAAACAGGGTTCTGTATTAAAGTCAGACTCTAAATATGATGCCACGCAGCTAAGCTCTGCTTAGACTGCAGACGTGTCCCACTGTGAGAGAACTGTGATCACCTCTCATGTGTTAGTGGGACATTAGTGTAGCATAGCTTAGCATGGTTTAGCATAACAGTCAGCTGTAAACCTGGTTTGTTTATGATTTTCAGAGAAATAAGCCGCTTGATGCTCTTTAAGATTTGGCATTTTGTTCATTTTTGGCCATTGCTGATGTTCGATGAGGCCTTTTCATACATTCATAACTCCACGGATCTCTACTCCAGGGATTTCTACTTTTCAATGAAAGCGTCCTTTTGGACTGTTGGAGTCAGTCATTTTTCAGAGTTTCATCACTTTGACTTTCTGCAGCAACTAAAAGAGGCAGCAGTGTTTTCCCCATCGGTAAAACACAGAGTTCCCCCCTCATGTCTATCTTTATCTCCCTCTCAAACAACTCCTTCACTTTGATTTACTGTTTTCGAGTTCTCCGTCATATACAGTAGATGAACAGCTTTCACTTATGCAAAGTCAGACACATTTTCCTGTTTATCTATGCTTCAGAGGGCATTTGCTTCCGTCTGTCTCCTCTTAGTGTGAAAAGTTTCTCCTTTGCTCACTCTCTCTTCCTCAAAGCTGCAGAGAGTTTTCAGCCTCAGATGTCCCCAGTGTGTGCGTGTGTGTGTGTGTGTGCGCATGTGTGTGTGTGTGTGTGTGTGTGTGTGTGTGTGTGTGTGTGTGTGTGTGTGTGTGCATGCATGCGTACTGTCTATCTGAGTGTTTCTCTGTCTTTATATCTCAGTGTTCAGACTGTTGTCCCACATGCTAATGTTGGCACCAGAGAAAAGGTCAGGGGATCATCATAGTAGTTCAGGTTCATCCTCTGGAGACCCTGACACAGGCAGACTAACACTGCAGTGACACTGACAGACGTGTCTCCTGCAGCTAAAAACAGAAAAATGATTCAGAGCAAATGTCCTTAAATGACGCTCAGCAGACAAACTTTTAAAATAGTGTGGATTAAATATAGAACCATCTGCTGCCAACAATCACATCTGAATGCCTGTAAAGAATATCAGAGTTTATATCAGAGCATACTCCAGAGTTGATCTTTTTATGAGCCGAGTTTAAAAACAGCTCAGGATTATCTGAAAATCAAGCCGAGGCGTTCTGATGACAGACACAACTTCTTCTGCAGATTTTATTTTCTCCACAGCGAGTCTCTGAGTGCAGGTTTGTGTTAAAAGAGTAAGCCTGCTGAGACAACATCGCAAAGTTTTAAATCTGCTCTGTCAGCGCTGCTCTGTGCACCAATCAGCTTCACCGACAGACAGACCAAACTCCAACGCAACACTTGTGTGTTTAATAGCTAAGTGCACGTGAATGTGTGTGAGTTCAATGTATGTGTGCATGTGTGTTTTTGTTTAATGTCTGTGTACACGTGAATGTTTGAGAGAGTAATGGTAGTGTGCATGTGCATGGGGGTAAATATGGTTAACAGCTCTGTGCATGTGCATGTTTTTTATGGTTGTGTGCATGTGGGTGTGAGTTTAATAACTGCGTGCACATGCATATGTACGTTTTTCTAATTCTTTGTGCACAATGTTTGGTTGAATTTAATATCTGTATCCTCACAATATTATATTTTAAATGGTTATGTGCACTGTGTGAATGAGTTTAATTTCTGTGTGTGTGTGTGTGTGTGTGTGTGTGTGTGTGTGTGTGTGTGTGTGTGTGTGTGTGTGTGTGTGTGTGTGTGCGCGGGGTTGGACGGTTGTCTCAGTATAGCATTAACTGTTCCCTTAGAAAGACAGAGCAAGATACTGTTCTCATTATGAAGTGTTGTAATAAACACTCAACTGTGTGTGTGTGTGTGTGTGTGTGTGTGTGTGTGAGTGCGTGCGTGCGTGTGTGCGTGCGTGCATGTGTGTGTTTTGTTTATCAGGTGTCAATATTACAGCTTTACATGTTCTCTTAGTTTTACTTTTATGCTTCCATTTTGTTGCATTTTGTTTCTTTTATTAACTCAAGCTTGGTCTGTTATTGTGTGCTGTATGTCAAGTGGTAATTGTGATATCAGATTTGATTATAAATAAAGGTTTAAATAAAAAAATAAAGAATGTCACACATGAATCTTGGGTTGTGTTGGGCCATGAAGGATGCACTGGATGGTTCCTTCATGGACCTGTGAAAGAAGGACGCATGTGCCGTTATCAGCCTTCAAATGTGTCCTCAGAAGAATGCAACCTTCAAATTGGGACGTAGCCAGAGACAGACAACCATTTAATTCTAACTCACACCTACAGTAATATGGAGTCACCAATTAACACTAACAAGCTTGTCTTCAGTACCTGGAGAGAACCCAACCATTCACATGGAAAACATGCAAACTCCCCACAGAAAGATTTAAACCAGGAACCTGTGAGTGAATAAAGATAACCACTGCAGCACAGAGCAGCTCTGTTTTAACAGTGTGAACCAAGTGGATGGTGGTTGTAATGAAAACAAAGCTTACCTGACCTGTCCCACCTTGTCCTGTAATGCACATCCAAAACTCATGTAATGAAACAGCTTAAAATGACACGCTGGTGACATCATAATTGTTAAAGGTGACGCATCAAACAAGCCTTTGCATCTCTTTCCATCATTAACTGTACCAAGGTACCTCTTCTTTAGCTCCATAGCTTTAGCTCATGGAAGTCTGCCTATGTACCGAATGAAAAGATAGACTGCAGACAGGTAGGCAAGGGTACTCTCCATGAATGAAACATATTTCCTGCTGTTTGTCTGTCGTCAAACTCTCAAATACTTTGAACTTATTACTCAAAACATCAAAGTCTGTCTGTGGAGGTGTTTCAGACCTTTGACGTAGAGGTTCTACAAGTGTGTGTGTGTGTGTGTATTCATTCATCAGCCTGGTCTATGCCATGTTAGAGGTCATTATTCCCTCACTGTGTGCCAGGTATGAAGCTGACTTTAACCTGCAGGTTAACGAGCAAGAAACCAGCACAGCAAAGTAACACACACACACACACACACACACACACACACACACACACACACAAACATTTAAAGTTAAACACAGAGCTACAACGTGATGATTTCCAGACCCTTTCCCACCGCCTGGCATACTCTCCCTTCAAACAGAAACACACGCACACTAACCCACACTTTAGCAACGCCCCCGTCTCACTCGACCCCCTTATCAAAGTTTTTCTTCATTTTCCCATACACAGACCAAACACTGCAGTCAACTTCTTCTTTGTTTCTCTCTTACTCATGCTGCTGTTTAACCTGAATCTCTGAAACTACAGTGGCTGACGAGGTTGAATGTGCTACATCAAGACATTTATACCTGAAATTAGCTGCTTCTGCAGAAATGCTAACAGTAAAAGTGAAATCTGACAGAAAATGAGTGTTCGTCAGACCACAGAACGATTGTTTCTGAGGACCATAGACTTACTGACGACTGTGCAAAAAACACAGCTTTGTTGTCAATTGGGGTGGAAAAACTCCCCTCGAGGCCTATAGAGTTCTTCTGTTGTGATGAATGGATTTTCAGTGCTTTCATGTTTTCGTAGTTTTTCATAATTTTTGACTTTCTATACTTCATGTATTTTGTTCTGGTTTTCTGCAGCACATCTTTGTTGTTCTTGTTTTAGGCCTTTTTTTTTTAATTCTGAAATTGCAGCCTGTGTACTGCCATAAAATGAATTTGGTCATTGCAGCCTGTTTGCACTTGTTGGCTGCTATATGAAACTTCTTAAGAACCAGCAGTCTGTGTGACACCTGAACCGAGGGTCAGACAGAGTTATATGTACACAGA